>CALNHX010006243.1:0-92884 GCA_940337035.1 Agriotes lineatus
TTTTAGTTCTGTAAGTTTGTGTGATATGCGTTGATATTTTCTAATTCCAAAGATTAATCGAAGACAAGAGTTTTAAATACGCTGAACTCTCTTAACATCACTCGCATCCAAGCACGAACCGTAAATACAATCACAGTAGCTGAATTGAGATAATACTAGAGACTCGCATAACATAATTTTAATTTTGCGGTTTAAGCTATATCTATGATTGAATATCAGCCTTAATTGAACGTAAGCTTTTTGAATTAAAGTTGAAATATGTTTTTTAAACCGAAGATTTGAATCAATCCATAAACCAAGATTTTTTACACATTCTGAAACAGGCAAACGCGAGTTATCAATTTGAATAGAAATTTCAGGTAAAGCAGTATCTCTTAATTTAGGCTTACCAAAAAGAATTATAGAACACTTTTTCGAATTAATTGACAGACCATGTTTTTCCAGAAAAATTGATGAGTTTATGAATATCGGAGTTAACTTTTTCATTAGCTATAGCAACATCCGAGGAATCGAAAGTAAACAAAAGTTGCATGTCATCAGCGTGAAGATGGTATTCACAGTTATCCAAACAACTTTTCAAATTAAAAGTATACAAAATGTATAATAATGCTCCAAGGATAGATCCTTGAGGTACACCTGATACAATAGGTAGAGAATGCGATTTGTGTTCTTTTAATATAACAGTTTGGGTACGATTGGTTAAATATTTATTAATTAATTCAACGGAGCTATCATTAAAACTCATAAATTTCAGTATTGCCAATAGTACTGTATGGCATATTGTATCAAATGCCCTGGAGTAGTCAATCATAGCAAGAAGACACAATTTGTTGTCATCTACAGCTTTCATTATTGTATCAATAATATTAAGAAGTGCTGTTGTGCAGCTATGATTTGGTCTGAAGCCTGACTGTAATTCCAGCAATATTTTATGCTGAACCACATATAAACGAATTTGTTCGGCCATAACCTTTTCTAAAAGCTTTGATAAACATGGTAGAATGCTAATAGGGCGAAGATCTCTATATTCTTTTGGTTCTTTATCTTTCGGTAAAGGGGTGACATTAGCACTCTTCCACGCTTCAGGAAATACACTATTAAGCAGACAAAAATTTACTATATGTGTAACGTTACGCCCAGCGCGAACGCGATTCTGTAAATTAAAAATTAATTAGCGCGTTCCCCCTTGTCGCGCACCACGTTACAGACCGAAGCTCCGCGCCGAGAGGACGACGTGACGTCACCGCAAGCGATCGTCCTAACACCACTGCGCACGAATCCCCTCTTCAACGACCTCGATTACGCTCGCACCAGGTATAAAAGCAGAATTCGGAGCGCAGACAAGACAGAATTTCCTAGTATTTTTCCCGAACCTCTTCCAGACCTGATTCCGCTCAGGAGAGCCTCCGGGCTCTTCGAGCATCTCCGAGAATTTCCTAGTATTTTTCCCGAACCTCTTCCAGACCTGATTCCGCTCAGGAGAGCCTCCGGGCTCTTCGAGCATCTCCGAGAATTTCCTAGTATTTCCCGAACCTCTTCCAGACCTGATTCCGCTCGGGAGAGCCTCCGGGCTCTTCGAGCATCTTCGATAATTTCCTAGAATTTCCTAGATCTTCCCACTCCTCTAGTCTCACCTGTACTCTCAGGAGTGTCCCCCAGGACTTTTCGAGGGTATCCCGACCAGCTACCTGAACCCCTGAACGTTTGGGTTGTTACGTTACTTCCCAACGTTACTTCCTCGAATTCCTGCACGTCTGGATTGTTATTTACTTTCCGACGTTATTCTTTTAATCTCCTGTACGTTTGGGTTGTTACGTTACTTCTCAACGTTACTTCCTCGAATTCCTGCACGTCTGGATTGTTATTTACTTTCCGACATTATTTCCCGAGCACCTAGCGACCTAGAGGACTGCCCCAGGTCCAACGGCGACGGTGTCAGACACCTGGATGTAAGCAGAGTATTTCCGAACTCGCTGACGACGCCCTCCAAAGTTTAGGCACGCGGGAGGCCAAGTCGTGCTCGCCGGTGACGACGCCGTCCGCGAAGCAAATTTCCCGGCACCAGGATGGCGACGCAGACGTAATTAGCCCCGATAATCGCGTCTGGGGCGACTTTCGTATCCCCGAGGCCGAGGCGCGTGCACCAGGGGTCCCGGTCGAACGAGCCCGAGGCCACCGTCCATAGGCACGCACTCGCGGAGCTAGGGTAACCCAGCGGCCGCCTTCGTCAGCAAGAAGCGGTGCACAGTTAAGCATAATTCACTCACCTGGGGAAACAAACAGTTGGCAAGTAAAGCGAATCAGACGCATCGTCCGCCACTTGAACGATGGGAGTTTCACCACCAGACGCACTAGGTATGCACACAACTTAGTTTGATTTCGACTGCAGTTTTGTTTATTGAACGATTTTAAGACCAAATGTGTTGTTGTCGTCCGCCATTATTGGCGGCCTACTAATCTGTCATAATACTTGTTCAGGGCCGGCGTGTTGCCAACGTGACGAGAGGACTGATGTACAGGCTGTCCCGCAATAGTGTGCCACCGCTCGACTACAGATGAACGAACCCCCGTTAGAAGAGTTATTTTATTTTTATTACATTCTATTGTTTCGTGTTGTTTTAATACAGTTTAATTTAATGTATCCAGTTAAACGTTATTATATAATTATAAGAAATTATCCTGTGTTTCTTTCCACGTTACTACCTGAGCTTATTATTTGGATCTTGGCTTTTTGAGCTAACTTTGGGCAACCAGTTTTCAGGCTGGTGATTGTAGCATTTAAATTAAATTAAACTAGCCCGTCAGGCTACATTTTGGCGCCCGAGCAGGGACGAAAACTCAGACAGTAACCAGGAAAGAAACAGAATAAAAACTCCGCCGCTCCGATATTCCAGTATTCCAGTATTCCGCTAGCCCAATATTCCAGTATTCCAGTATTCCGCTCGCCCGATATTCCAGTAGTCCAGAATCCAGATTATCCAGATGGCGCCCGAGGAAAAAACCCTGTTAAAACCGAACCAGTAAATGTTGTAAGTAAAATCTAATAATGTACAAAACCTGTTCCAGCTTAGCCGTCAGAGAAAATGCACCAGTGCCCAGCAACAGAAACGTTCAAGCTTAGTATTCCGAAATCTCCGTCCACGTCCGTTCCCGTCCAGATAAGATCTTCCCGAAATCCCGTCTAGTCTAGGAAATTCTCCCTCAGGGGCCAATACTATTCTTCAGTATTGGTACGGGCCTAGCAACCCCGAGGTTCCCCAGCAGATGGCGGAAGACTCCGACCACGGACCGCCCGGACAATCCAGATGTCCTTCCGTGGTAGTTTTCCAAGACTAGATCCGCAAATGGCCGAAAATACTACGGACCTTCCGAGACAATCCAGATGTCTCTCCGTAGGAATTTTCCTGTACCGGATCCGTCTGTAAGCACCTAGTGCATTCATAGAAATTTTCCAGTACCAGGTCCGCCGATAAGCACCGGTTGTATCCGTGGAAATTGTCCAGTCCCAGAACCGCCTGTATCCGTGTGTAAGCGCCTGATGTATACCTGAAAAATTATGCATGTAAGTTTTGTGAATGCCGCCATAGTTAGTATGAAAGCTTACCCTGAAAGTGCTCACTTCTGAAGCGTACTCTATTTGCTGCCGTAAACCCGGGGCACAGCAGGAGGTTGTAGACTTAATCGTCGAAGCTTGAAGGAGAGAATGTAGAAAGGAAGTCGCCTTTTTCTTGTGCCAGCGCCTGTAAATGGAATCCGATGCGCCTGTTTCCCTGTTTCCTGGAAATTGCACGCCGGACTCCGCGGCCTCTGTGATTTCCTCCGGTTGATTAATTGTGTGAAAGTAAAATTGTCCTGAAACCAGAATGTCTTCGCATGATTAAATACTCCCAGAACGTTCGTACGCCGACACCGCGGCTCTGAACATGTTCCAGGACGTATGAATGCTTGCATGCCCATTCCGGGGCATATGCACTAACGCCGGGGAGTTTCAATGGTTGTACGCCGACACCGCGGCCCCCGCTTCCCCTCCAGAGAGTTCGAATGTTTGCGCGCCGATCGCGCCGCCCGACATTCGTCCCAGAATATTTAAATAAAAGTATATTCAGGCCCGCCCGTTAGGCAATTCGCTTGCCTTAGTTTGACATTTGTACGTCGTATTCTTTTTCGCACGTGGAAAGTTCCTGGTAAAAGCAGTCTTATCTTGAAGCGTGATCTTGCCACCGTGAACCCGGATTACGGCATGATATTGTAGGCTTAAACCGCCGAAGCTTGGATGAGAGTGTGCGAAAGGAGTATGTGTTGAAGTAGCAGCTTCTATATTTAACCCGTCAGAAATTAATCACCCTGTAACTAGTACCGACGAACCGGCAACCGACCTCCAGGTATTCTTCTTGATGTTTTCTCCGCCGGTGGTCCTTCATTTTTCCGAGGGGAGGATCATGTGTAACGTTACGCCCAGCGCGAACGCGATTCTGTAAATTAAAAATTAATTAGCGCGTTCCCCCTTGTCGCGCACCACGTTACAGACCGAAGCTCCGCGCCGAGAGGACGACGTGACGTCACCGCAAGCGATCGTCCTAACACCACTGCGCACGAATCCCCTCTTCAACGACCTCGATTACGCTCGCACCAGGTATAAAAGCAGAATTCGGAGCGCAGACAAGACAGAATTTCCTAGTATTTTTCCCGAACCTCTTTCAGACCTGATTCCGCTCAGGAGAGCCTCCGGGCTCTTCGAGCATCTCCGATAATTTCCTAGAATTTCCTAGATCTTCCCACTCCTCTAGTCTCACCTGTACTCTCAGGAGTGTCCCCCAGGACTTTTCGAGGGTATCCCGACCAGCTACCTGAACCCCTGAACGTTTGGGTTGTTACGTTACTTCCTCGAATTCCTGCACGTCTGGATTGTTATTTACTTTCCGACGTTATTCTTTTAATCTCCTGTACGTTTGGGTTGTTACGTTACTTCTCAACGTTACTTCCTCGAATTCCTGCACGTCTGGATTGTTATTTACTTTCCGACATTATTTCCCGAGCACCTAGCGACCTAGAGGACTGCCCCAGGTCCAACGGCGACGGTGTCAGACACCTGGATGTAAGCAGAGTATTTCCGAACTCGCTGACGACGCCCTCCAAAGTTTAGGCACGCGGGAGGCCAAGTCGTGCTCGCCGGTGACGACGCCGTCCGCGAAGCAAATTTCCCGGCACCAGGATGGCGACGCAGACGTAATTAGCCCCGATAATCGCGTCTGGGGCGACTTTCGTATCCCCGAGGCCGAGGCGCGTGCACCAGGGGTCCCGGTCGAACGAACCCGAGGCCACCGTCCATAGGCACGCACTCGCGGAGCTAGGGTAACCCAGCGGCCGCCTTCGTCAGCAAGAAGCGGTGCACAGTTAAGCATAATTCACTCACCTGGGGAAACAAACAGTTGGCAAGTAAAGCGAATCAGACGCATCGTCCGCCACTTGAACGATGGGAGTTTCACCACCAGACGCACTAGGTATGCACACAACTTAGTTTGATTTCGACTGCAGTTTTGTTTATTGAACGATTTTAAGACCAAATGTGTTGTTGTCGTCCGCCATTATTGGCGGCCTACTAATCTGTCATAATACTTGTTCAGGGCCGGCGTGTTGCCAACGTGACGAGAGGACTGATGTACAGGCTGTCCCGCAATAGTGTGCCACCGCTCGACTACAGATGAACGAACCCCCGTTAGAAGAGTTATTTTATTTTTATTACATTCTATTGTTTCGTGTTGTTTTAATACAGTTTAATTTAATGTATCCAGTTAAACGTTATTATATAATTATAAGAAATTATCCTGTGTTTCTTTCCACGTTACTACCTGAGCTTATTATTTGGATCTTGGCTTTTTGAGCTAACTTTGGGCAACCAGTTTTCAGGCTGGTGATTGTAGCATTTAAATTAAATTAAACTAGCCCGTCAGGCTACATATGTGTAATAAAAGGAATTATAAATGGACAACAGAAGAGGAGTTACGAAACGAGCTAAAAGCCCTGAAACTAGGAAAAGCCCCAGGGTGTGACGAAATTGCACCAGAACTGTACAAATATCTAAGTGACAAAGGAATAAAGGAGCTGCTCGACATATATAAATTAGCCTGGAAATTAAAAAAGGTACCCGAAGAATGGACAAAGGCAATTCTATTACCTATATTTAAGAAAGGAGATCCCAAAGACTGTAATAATTATAGGGGGAATATCACTCCTTTGTGTAGCTGTCAAAATCTACGAGGCTATAATTGAAAAAAGAATCAGAAAAATAGTCGAACCAAACCTCTCAGATGCTCAGAGTGGGTTCAGAAAAGGGCGAAGCGTCCAAGATCATATATTTTCACTGCAGCAAGTAATTGAAAAAGCATTACTTAAAAATAAAAACGTATATTTATGCTTTATCGACATAAAGAAAGCATTCGACAGTTTAAATCGCCAGGCAATCTGGGAAAGCCTTCAAAATAAAGGAGTTGGAAACGAATTGCTACAGGTAATTAAAAGTCTATACAACTGTACAAAAAACCAAGTAAGAACGTGTAACCAGTTATCAGAGTCATTTGAGACTAAGGAAGGGGTACGTCAAGGAGGGGTGTTAAGCCCGCTACTGTTCATTATTGCCATAGATGAGATCATAAAGAGGACAACACAGAAGATGAAAAAGTATAATGTGGGATGGTATCGCCTGCAGCCAGTGCGGTTTGAACTGTGTGTTTTTGCCGATGATGTGGTGTTGTGCGCCGAAGGTAAAGAAGACCTACAAAGAAACCTGGAATGTTGGAGTGAAGAGGCAGGGAGATATGGTTTACGCATTAACACAAACAAAACAAATTCAATGGTGATCTCAAATGGAGACGAGGACATAGGTGTACATTTGGAAAATAGCCTTATCGAACAAGCAACTAGATACAAGTACCTGGGATGTTTAATAAATAACAACGGTAACCTGGAAGATGAACTTAATAATCGATTACAAACAGCAGGTAGACTGTTCCAGGCCCTCAGAAATTCCTTTTTAAACCATAGTTCAATATCCCAAAAAACAAAAATGACGGTCTACAAAGTAATATATACACCTACACTATTGCATGGCTGTGAAAACTGGGTTCTATCACAAAGACAAAAGAGTAGGATTCAGGCTACTGAAATGAAGTACTTGAGATATACACTTGGATTAAAAAGAACAGATAAGGTCAGAAACCAGGAAATCAGGAGAAAATTAGATGTGACGCCAACTCATAGTCTCATAGAAAAAGCTAAATTATCATGGTTCGGCCACCTTTTGCGTATGAAGGATAACAGAATGGTGAAGAGTATATGGCAAGCTAAAGCTCAGGGAAAAAATAGGCGAGGAAGACCGAGAGTTACATGGAATCAAAGTGTGCAAGAAATACTTAAAGAAAAAGGAAAATCCTGGAGAGAAGCGAAAGAACTAGCAGGGAATAGAAAAGAGTGGAAGAAATTTTTAAAAATGGATAGTTGACCTCGACACCTTCGGGTATCAAGAGGACCGATTATGTATATATGTAAATGGACAACAATACTTTAACATCCTAATATTAATACCATCCGAACCCGTAGCATTTGACTTGATACCAGAGACAATTTTAATAATTTAGAAATCCTCAACGGCATTAAAAGCAAATTTCGTATTAAGGTTTTGTAAATATTATTACTGTAAAAATTAATTCATTCATCGTTCGAGCTAGCCATACTTGCTACGTGAACAAAAGATGGATTAATATATCACCAACATCCGCCAAGCTGGGGGGAATTACTTTCTTAAATCGAGTTAAAGCTTTGTCTCTAAGTGACATCATCAGTTTAATATTATTTGTCAGCCAGGGAGCGGCAGGTTTAGAAATTTTAATACTTTTAAATGGAGCATGTCTATCAAACAACGTTGTAATATTATTATTTAAAAACTCTATTTTATCATTTATATTTTCAATTTGATAGATATTGTTACCCATCTTTCTTATTCAACCACTAGACGGTAACACTTTGAAGACGTAGGGTTCTTTTTCCAACAATAATCGTATTACAAATAACATAAACACCGGTTTCAATAATAGCACATAAAGTTTATTTAACAATAATAAATTATCTTTAGTTATAAATGTGTTAAACACAAATTATTCCCAAAGAGTAAGTACAGAGATTATTATTTCAATGAAACGAACAAATTTTAAAGAAGTTACTTACAATACATGTCTAACCTGGAATGGCTCGTGGAACTAACAGACAACTGTGCTTGGCCGTTGTATGCTTTTATACCATTTTGGGTAATTAGGAAAATTGTCAGTTACATTTTTACATTGTTTATGCTTTCCCAAGTGCCTAGAGCCTCTGAATCTCCAACTAATTACTTGCATTTTGACCTTTAAATTTCAGCTTTCAATAGTTATGTGAAAAACAAACACATTAGTGAAGCACCATTCCAGATTTGATATGGATGATACAATAGTTGTTGCCTATTACAATACCTTCCCTCTTTAAAAATTTGGTTTTCTTTTAAACTAACATTTTGGTAAATTTCTTCTAGGACGTGCGCGGGAATGCAAAATCCATTGGGTTGTCCCTATCGGTATTCTTCTTCAGGGCAAATCTTGGCTAATACTCTCTAGCAGAGTTGACAGGACCGTGTATCAGGGATACCCATTTTGGTAAATGCTTGACCTCTTCTGGTAAGTCAGTCTAGGAAAGTTTTGTAACATCTTTCAGGCTGAAGTACAAGCAATTAACGTATGCGCAAACATCAGCATAGAAAAGAAGCTGCTCAATCGAGACATACACATTCTCTCAGACAGTCAGGCAGCACTGAAAGCGCTAAAAGCTTTCAGTACTTCATCGAGGCTGGTCAAGAAATGCAAATCCAAACTTCAAACCTTGAGCCAAGGAAGTACAGTAAAATTATGCTGGATTCCAGGTCACCAAGGTATTGAAGGAAACGAAAAGGCGGACAAGCTCGCAAAAGCGTGGTTTCTATCCCACCAGAAGCACATGTACCAATTTATTTCAATATGTCAATTTTATTAACGATTCAATGGAGGGGGCATTTGTGGTTGACTCTGTTTACACTGACTTTAGTAAAGCATTTGACAGGGTTAACCATAAATTACTATTTGCCAAATTAAAAGCTTATGGTGTTGATGGAGCTCTACTTGCATGGGTAATTTCTTTTGTAAGTGATCGGGTTCAGCAGGTTAATGTTACTGGTTTTAAATCGTCAATATGTACGGTCCCTTCTGGTGTTCCTCAAGGATCCCATTTAGGACCTTTTTTGTTTTCATTATTTATAAACGATATTGGACTATGTTTAAATTCAAATTATCTTTTATTTGCGGATGATTTTTAAAAAAGTTGAATCATCTGTGGATTGCATTTCCTTGCAAAAGGATCTGGATGCTCTGGCGCAATGGTGTACAGTCAATGATATGCATTTGAATATTGATAAGTGTAAGCATATAAGGTTTAGCAGAAGACGTGATGATGTCCTCTTTCAATATTACATTAACGATGAAATTCTAGAGAATGTTTCAGTTATTAGAGATCTTGGTGTTTTATTAGATAGATCCCTATCTTTTGTTAATCATATTGATTATATTGTCAGCAGAGCTATGAGACTGTCGGGTTTTATAAAAAGAGTGACAACAGGTTTTACAGATGTAAGATGTCTGGTTATGTTATATGTATCACTTGTACGGTCAATATTGGATTACAACTGTATTATCTGGTCACCTGTTTATAATATACATATTGACAGGATTGAACGTGTTCAGCGGAAAAATGTCAAAGCTCTTTGTTTTAAAGTTAACATAAGACATGAAGATTTGGATTATAAACAGTTGTTACAATATTTTGGATTTCACCTTATGTATATACGAAGACAGTATTTTGAATTATGTTTTGCTTTTAAAGTGTTAAATGGATTTATAGCCTGCCCGGAGATACTGTCTGCTTTTAACTTACGTGTTCCTGCATTCAATGTCAGGTTACAGCATATGCTGCTACAAGAGTATCGCCGTACCAATTATTGTAATAATAGTCCGCTGCAACGAATTGTAAGAACTGTTAATAAGACAAATAAAGCTGATATTATTGGAATACCTTTTAACACTTTTATTAGGCATATAAAATCTTTATTTGATATGTAACCCAGCAACCCTGCATGCATGTTTTTTTTTCGTTACTGTTATTTTATTTTCTTTATATGGTAAATATTAACTTTTGTTGTATTTGGCTGTTTTTTTAGTATAATATTTTAAATGGTATAATCCGTTGAATAAACATTATTAAGAAGCAGCCCGTAATGCAATGACCGGTCCAGAAAAACCAAGCCCGCTCAGCCATTAATGAATGGGTCAATACCGCACACAAACTAAGGTGGAGAAACTACAATCAAGCAACACACTGCAAAAGATTGCTAAAAACTCCGAATCCACAAACCACCAAAACCCTGTTGAGACTGAACAGAACTCGAATCAAGCAAGTAGTCAGTCTACTAACAGGCACTGCAGCATTCAGAGAATTTATGCACAGGATCAATATCTATGGAGATGAACCTGTTTGCAGACTACGCCAAGAGGATGATGAAACAGCTTATCATATCCTCTTTGAATGCCCAGCATTAGAGCGTAAAAGACACCAACTTGATTGGAGTCTTAACTCTATTGACAACCGCAAGCTAGTAGGGGACATTGCAAGTCTAGTAAAAGATACGGATGTCGGCCTGCTAACTTGAAAACTCCCGACAGTACAAAAAGCCCAAAGGGCTGACGTGCGCATGCTAACAAAAGGCAGTCGTGGAATCTAATTCTAATCTAATCTAATCTACACCTGTATTAAATATTTTGAGTAATAAGTAATTTTTAACAAAATATAACACTTATATTACAAAGAATTTGAAGAGACTCCAATATAGTATGACCTTTGCGACAATTGAAAAGTGAAGAAAGCTTGTTTAAAAACATGATAATAAGGAAACTAATAGCTATCATGTTTATTAAGCAATTGACTTCCACTGTACCAATATTTAATGAAATTAATAGTTAACCTTTGACCATAAGTTATGCAACGTATGAAGCCGACGCAAAATCAAATAGAAATGATACAACTTAACAAAAACTAAAATTTGGAAATCTCTTTTTATACTTACTTGACTTGTGAAACTGTAAAATAACAAATAACTTCTAAGTATGCAGTGCCATGCTAAACATTTACAGTAAACATTAAAATTTTATTGTCAATAAAGATTACATAATTTACAATTAAAAGGGAAATTTAAATTTATTTTTACAAATTACAACTAGAGGAATATACAACACAAAATGTATGCCTTAGCAGGCCCCTGTTTGTTACATAAGCTATAAGCGAGACATAATTATATGTTAAAACCGGTCGCAAACGCATCATGAATAGCCCCATGTATGATTATATAGAAGTATATTTAATTCTTAATCCTGAGTTCCAACACAACTTATGTATACCTGTAACACCACATTTAAATGTGATTGTAACAAGAGATCAAATAAATTTACAATTAGAGTCGCTTCTGATATGTGTTATACGTTTAGCAGTACTGAAGTGTATTGTCAGTCTATGTCAAATTCGAGATTTTCAGGTTAAGTTTTACGTCAGTCTGTGTCAAACAACAAACCAAACCTAACCTACTAATCTCGAATTTGACATAGAGTGACAATACACTTCAGTACTGCCAAACATATACCTAACACATATCACAGGCGACTCTAATTGTAAATTTATTTGATCTCCTGTTACAATCAGTGGTGAAGTTATTAGCAAAAAATACTAGAACAGATGAGCCCGCCTTTTCTTTAACTCGCATCAATTTACTAATAGCTGGTGAGAACACAGTGAGTGGTCTTGCAAGTGTGTGCACCATAAATCAGTAATCAGACATACGCTAGTACTAAAAGTCCTTATTTGAGAATATTCAAAACGTGTCAGACCTACTTTTAAATAGTAGTTTGTATACCAAGGCACTGAAGTATAACTTTTTATCACGAATGTGGATTTAGTTGCCGAGGCCCGTAGGGCCAAGGCAAATAAACCACATGAGGGATAAAAAGAAACTTCAGTGCCGAGGTGTACACTATGTTTTATTTGAAATCGAGGAATCGTGAAATTACATTTTAACCAACTTTTGTAGGTTATGTTGGGTCGATTGACGTTTATCTGTCGCCTAGCCACCTACAAAAAAGTCGTAAAACAATGGATTACTTCACTGCCGATTTCTCGTATTTTAATGACGATTTCGGCGTACTTCACTGCCGATTTCAAATAAACATCATTGTTCAATTTTCGCACTACTGATCAATTCTAATATTATCACATAACTCATATAATTCCAAAGTTATCTTTTCTATTTTAAGTTAATTTCAGTGCCTTTCATTCTCATACGTTTTACAAAATCCAAAATCTGTAAAACATTAATAATCTTTTTTCGAATGATTGTGTACAACATAATGCAAATTACTTTCACTTTTTTATGTATCTACTGCCTTATTGTTTTACATAGGACTTTACTTATACTATACTTCCTCATCCATATACCTGACCAAATCATGTTTTTGTGCTGGTATAAATTCAGAGCGGGCAGGTGTAGTGTTCTAGCCAGACAGGCTCCACTACCTCAAGAACCTTTGCCGAATTTAATAATGCACACACTATCAGCGGCTCGGTGCGCACGGCACCGCGACACTGTGTAAACGGTATAAACGGTTACAGACTATATATATATATATATATATATATATGCTTCCTCCCACTAAATGTCTCTATGTTGTTTTATGTTTACTAATAGAACACAAATAAAACTGCAGTCACTGTTAAGCTTTTGGAAAACGACACCAAAGCTTCAGATTCTAAGGTATTTCTCCCGTATGGCTCTTTATATGTTTAACTAAAGTAAGTTTTGCTGCTGCTTTGTATGAGTTCTCATATGTCTGACTAAATAACTTTTACGAACTGCTTTATATTTGCAAATAGAACATGAATAAGGTTTTTCTCCTGTATGCGTTTTCATGTGATTCACTAAAACAGATTTTTGTGCAGCTTTATATTTGCAAATAGAACATGAATAAGGTTTTTCTCCTGTATGTGTTTTCATGTGATTCACTAAAACACATTTTTTTGCTGCTTTATACTCACAACTAGAACATGCATAAGGTTTTTCTCCTGTATGTGTTTTCATGTGGTTTGCTAAAACCCATATTTGTGCTGCTTTGTAGTTGCAAATAGAACATACATACGGTTTTTCTCCTGTATGCGTTTTCATATGTGTAACTAAATAACTTTTACGAACTGCTTTATATTTGCAAATAGAACATGAATAAGGTTTTTCTGCTGTATGCGTTTTCATGTGATTCACTAAAACACATTTTTTTGCTGCTTTATACTCACAACTAGAACATGCATAAGGTTTTTCTCCTGTATGCGTCCTCATGTGATTCACTAAAACAAATTTTTGTGCTGCTTTATACTCACAAATAGAACATGCATAAGGTTTTTCTGCTGTATGCGTTTCCATGTGATTCACTAATACATATTTTTGTGCTGTTTTATATTTGCAAATAGAACATGAATAAGGTTTTTCTCCTGTATGCGTCTTCATGTGATTCACTAAAACACATTTTTTTGCTGCTTTATACCCACAACTAAAACATGCATAAGGTTTTTCTCCTGTATGCGTCCTCATGTGATTCACTAAAACAAATTTTTGTGCTGCTTTATACTCACAAATAGAACATGCATAAGGTTTTTCTCCTGTATGCGTTTTCATATGTGTAACTAAAGAACTTTTATGAACTGATTTATATTTGCACATACAACATGAATAAGGTTTTTCTCGTGAATGTGTTTTCATGTGGTTTGCTAAAATCCATATTTGTGCTGCTTTGTAGCTGCAAATTGAACATGCATAAGGTTTTTCTCCTGTATGCGTTGTCATATGTGTAACTAAAGTATTTTTCCGTGCTGCTTTATACTCACAAATAGAACATGCATAAGGTTTTTCTCCTGTATGCGTTTTCATATGTGTAACTAAAAAACTTTTGCAAACTGCTTTATATTGGCAAATAGAACATGAATAAGGTTTTTCTCCTGTATGCGTTCTCATGTGATTCACTAAAGCACATTTTTGTGCTGCTTTATAATTGCAAATAGAACATGCATAAGGTTTTTCTCCTGTATGCGTTTTCATATGTGTAACTAAAGAACTTTTATAAGCTGCTTTATATTTGCAAATAGAACATGAATAAGGTTTTTCTCTTGTATGTGTTTTCATATGGTTTACTAAAATCCTTGGTTGTGCTGCTTTGTACTCGCAAACAGAACACGAATAAGGTTTTTCCACTGTATGGTTATGGTTCACTAAATCACCTAGAAAATAAATAAGCTTTTCCCTTGTATAGCTATCCAAATGATTAACTAACTTACATTTCCCTGCAGTGTTATTTTCATAAATGGAAGATGTGTAAAATTGTTCCGTATGAGTTATCATATCACACGAATCAAGCAATTCATCCTTTATCTCAACTTCCTCCTGTTTAATATCCAATTCGTGATAAGTCGTGTTGTCGATAATATCATGCAAGATATGTTGCTGAACATTTAAGTTTGTGACTACTTTACTTTCATTCCTTTTCAGTGGTTCAGGTAACATGCTGGCTACTGCATTAGGCAAATTATATTCAACTGATTCATGTTCCACGTCCATTATTATCCAGAATGTGGGTGTAAAAATGCTATATCTGAAAATGAAACGTACAATGATGTTACGTGAACTTGGTTATGGTTATTTAAAATATATTAACAAACTTCCTATTCTGTGTCTTACATGAATTAACATGAAATTTAAAGAAAACCAGTAACTCGTTTAGAGGATGAGTTAGCAACAAAGATAACATTGAATTACTACACAACCACCTTTGACAGTTTTGACACCATCGCCGGCCATTACTATATGCAAAGAGGATACATACGAGAGGCAAAAGTCCCTAATAAAGTGTTGGCGGCAAGGCGATACTATTTTTTTTTCTAGCGCCATCAACCTTCACTGGCGGAACTAAAATCTTAAACAAATAAATGGCGCAAATTACTGCTCAGAAATATGTACGAGCAAAAATTTTTTTTTTTTATTACGATAAACCAGTTCAGCATCAGATATGCTATTCATAGTTGTGATAACAGAATTAATATATACATAATATTAATACATAACTATAAAATCTGACAACTGTACAGTGCAAGAATATAATAAATTAAATTAATAAATTAATAAATTGTCAATGGCATGATACATGAACAGTTAGATTTATTAAATAATTAACCTTCAATTGTCGGCTACATAGTCTTGAGGTAATCGACGTTTCAGTCTTTTATGTATATTTTTCTTGCCTAACTGGTGCACTTGCACACTCGAACAAGACTGTAAGTTTTTGTAAAATGTCACACAAGTTTTTCTGATGAACTCATTGATCGTTTGCTGATTAAGTTTATAATGAATTTGAGTGTTTCTGACAAACCATTCAGCACTTATAATAATTCGCAGCACTTTGTTCTGAAACACTTGAAGTTTTCTTATTTGAGTTTGTGATGTATTACTCCATGTCGGGCACGCATAGGTAACTATGGGTCTCAAAATTGAGTTATACAATAGCAAACCGCACTCACTTTTTAAGAAGCTTTTTCGATTTAAGATGGGATATAACATAGCAAGTCGAACGTATGCTTCGTTCAACTTATGGTTGATGTGATAGCCCCAGGAAAGCCTTTGGTCCAGATACACACCCAGATATTTAACCGCACTGTCCGCACGATTCCATTCGATCTCTTTTTTATTAATTTTTAGATGGGCTGGTGTAGTAAATCGCCGTAGGGTAAAAATTTTGGCTTCGGTTATATTTGGGTTAATTGTAATTGTTGTGGAGCCTTCTCAGTTTTCCGTTATTTGGAAAATTCCTGATTGCCAGCTCGCCTTGGAATTTAATGGACTGTATGAATTGTAGGTTTCACTGAATAAATACACTCGTTGAAAGCCGGAAATATGTTACTTTATTAGCAATAAACAACACATTGAACATTTGAACATTTACAAGAATTAGCTTTCGTAGAGCGGACCTGTTCGCATGTTGCCACGTTGACAGAAGGAACGTAAGTGAAACGGCGAGGCAAAGCCCGCTCGACCTTCTACTGCGCACAGTATGAATTCAGAATGCAAGAGAGGCGGCAAAAGTTTATAAAGTCCTTAACATACCGCCCGCCTTGGAAAGGGTAACCTTTCAAATAAAACAGTACAGAGTTGACATGTAAAAGCTAGAGTAAAACATGTAACATGAACACACATATATACAAAGCATAATAGTACATGGATCTTAATCTAGTACAAGAAAACCCGAACAATGGGGAGCCAAAAGGCCTTACGAACACTGCGCTGAACGCTAACGCACTAGTTCACAACACTAGGTAGCGGGCACAATTTGGCGAAGGATCGCTTCACGATCCCTGACACAGTGTTCACTGACGCCACACGCGTAACGCCGTCAAGGCCAGGGTGCAGCTCGGTGACCCGGCCTAACCTCCACTTCAGAGGGGGTAGATTTTCATCCTTGATGAGGACCATGGAACCAGGCTGGAGGTCCGAAAGATGCGTGCGCCATTTGGTGCGCTGTTGGAGTTCCGAGATGTACTCTTTACTCCATCTCTTCCACACATTCTGGTGAAGTTGTTGTATTCTCTGGTATTTAGACAGCCGAGACTCGACTATCTCAGTAACGTTGGGATCAGGCAGTGACACCAACGGACGACCAATCAGGAAATGAGCAGGAGTCAAAGGCTGAAAGTCGTTTGGATCAGAGGACAAAGGGGACAGGGGTCGGGAGTTTAAGGTCGCTTCCACCTGTGCTAACAAAGTGCTAAATTCATCATAATTTAGACTGGCGTTACCTATAACGCGACGTATGTGATGTTTGGAGGACTTGATTCCGGCCTCCCACAGTCCGCCAAAGTGGGGACTGTGCGCGGGTATAAAATGCCAAGCTGCTCCGTCGTTCGCGACTGATTCGGAAATAGAAGGGTTTTGTTCCGCGAGAAAATTGCCTAATTCGATTAACTCGGAATTAGCGCCTACAAAGTTAGTGCCGTTGTCTGAGTAGACATGGAGCGGTTTGCCTCGTCGAGCCACAAACCGGCGAAAAGCCATTAAGAAGGTTTCAGTAGAAAGATCAGCGACCAATTCAAGGTGCACTGCTTTTGTGACAAAACAATAAGCTGTAACTCGTTGTAAGCGAGCGAAGCTTGAATACTGATTGAACGGAAATGGTTCAACAGAGATTACAGAAAAACTCTGAACTTCTTTTTTGAATTCTGGAAGCTCAGCACGAACATGTTTGGAAGTAGGCCAAGATGCCTCACCTTCGCTTAGCAGACCCAGCGGGTCAAATATCTGTGATATTTCAGACAAGATGCTACGCTTGGTAGCCTTACTACTTGTAGAATTTGAAATATTCTCTACTGATAAGAATCTTTTCTGAGCGATTTGCAATGAATCACCCAATACCTCTACAGGTTCCTTGAGAGGGATAGAGACAACGAATCGACCATTCGCTTCTCGTTGAGTATTTTGCACGAAATGTGCCTCACAGGCGTTCTCTTCATTTGTGCGAACCTTTTCCTCTTTGTAATGTTCGAGTTGCCAAAACCTAGCAATGGGGTCAGAAGCATCCTCGATCGTGCCAAGATTGCACTGTACAGGGTACGCAGAAGGAGGGCCTGTAGGGCCAGAAACAATCCAACCAAAACGAGTCTTTTGGAGGATGGGAAGATTTGGGCCTAGACCAATTTGTCCAATACAAAGGAGCTGCCAGAAAATGGGCGAACCAATCAGAATGTCGATGGTGCCCGGTTGGTCGTAGGACAGATCTGATAACTTGATGTTATCAGGAACCTTGAAGCTGTTTCGCTGGACGCGAAAACTTGGGGTAACACCCGTAATCTCATCGAGAACAAGACAGGATAGGCCAATGCCGTATGAAGTGTGAGGGGCTTGCAGCTTGATATCACACCTAGCCTTGATTTGAGAAGTGGCTTTACTTAAGCCAGAAACAGTAACGTTGACTTCGCGAGTTGGAAGCTTCAACCTTTTACACAGATCTGAACGTATAAAGTTCGATTGGGAACCGGAATCCAACAGGATTCGCACAACATGAGCCGTACCATCATCAGCGATGAGTTTAGCGGTAGCCGTAGGTAAGAGTACCTGAAAAGCATTCGAACAGAATGCCGAAATCGATTGGTTTAGTTCAACAGGGGTTTCTGCCGACATCGCAGATCCTGGTTGACTAGAAGAAGCGTTCTGAGGCTTATCCTCATGAAGAAGTGTGTTGTGCCTTGATTTGCACTTTCTACACGTATGTTTGGAGCTACAGAGGCTCGATAGGTGACCCTAAGTTAGGCAATTAAAGCATACGCGGAGCTCCTTTGCCTTTGACTTTCTGTCAAGAACAGTCAGCTTGACAAACTTATCGCATTTGTACAAGGAATGAGATCCTTTACAAAGTGGACACGAAGGGGTACCCGACACAAATGATTTCGAATGTACCTTGGAAGACTTTTCGGGTACAAGCTTGCTATCTTTTACCTCTAGAGTTTCTAGAAGATTTGCTGTATTTTGTAAGAATTCCTTGAACTCATCAAGATTAGGCAGGTCAGAACTTGACCGGTTTCTAAGGACCTCCCATTCACGAAATGTAGTGGGGTCCAGTTTTTTAGAAACTACATAAATTATAACAAAATCAAGAAGCTCGCTTTCGGTAGCTAATGATTTGATTGCTGTAAAATGTTTGAATAACATATCGCTAATCGTACGTAATTTAGTTGCAGATTCCTTACTGCAAGATTCAAGCTCAAAAATAGCCTTGAGGTGGTTATGAACCAGAATTTTTGGATCATTGTATCGATTGCACAATGCCTCCCAAGCTAGAGTATAATTACCCGCAGTAAACTCTAAACTTTTTATAATTTGGCTTGCATCACCCTGTAAACTAGCCTTTAAGTAATGCAGCTTTTGAATATTAGTTAACGCTTGATTCTCATGAATTAAACTAATAAAAATCTCACGAAATTCCAACCATTCTGCCACGTTCCCTGAATATTTGGGAATCGAAATGGCAGGAAGGCGTACAGCTTGATTATTGCAATGTGAACTGCAATTTGAATGCGTTGATCTTACGCTACCATTAGGAGATCCAGAACGATCTGGTGCAACATCAGACTGCTTGTTGTATTCATTAATCAAATATTTAGCTTGTGAGATTGCAAGAAAATAAGAGTCTTCAAATTCGACTTGTTGCTGCATTTCAGATTCTGAATCCTTACTGTTTTCTAAAATTTGTTCATGAACCGCATAATATTCCGATAGCACGGTGGCTATAGCATCCAATCTTTCTTGCAATTGAATGCTAGATAAGAATTGATCTTCATCGTGAACTATTTGCAAAGATTGCACGTAATTTGCAAAACGCGTGAGCTTGCCTTTGATAGAGCCACGTACTCTTACAAGCGGATCCATAATTGTTGAAATTAAAACAACTTAAGGATGAAAACTGTTCGTACGCCACTGGCGTGAATTTTGTACGCTTCTGGTACGCGGACCCAACGGGTTAACTATCTGTGATATTTCAGGCAAGATGCTACGCGTGGTAGCCTTACTACTTGCAGAATCTGAAATATTCTTTAATGATAAAACCTTTCGCACGCCTCTGGCGCGAATTTGGTACGCCTCCGGTACTCGGAATGAATCACGACGCGGATGGCCGTGTACTACGCAAGACCAAATTGCGCCACGAACGCGAGACTGTTTTAACGACGCAAACGGCTCTGCAATTTGAAAATGCAGGGGTTATTTTGTTTACAACGCAGACAGCGCTTGATAACAACGCGAGAAACCTGTCGCTAACGACGCAGAAAACGACCCTGGTACAACGCGAGATGATTCACTTGTAACTGCTTCGACTGCAGTATGAAAAATGCAGGGGATATCGCTAACAAACGTAATAGCTTGGCATTTCACGCAATTAAAATGTTTATATGACTCATAAACCATTTGTTTACGCAATAATACGCAGCTGAAATTATGCACATGTATAACACAGATGATAGAAAACCAAATATTCATGCATAGGAAATGCAAAAATAGGAAATTAGGCTTACATTGATATTGGTGTGTGCCGCTTTGCCGGTTTTCCTCGTTGCTGTGTTTCGTACTACCGTCTCGCCTGCAGCTGCAATGCCCACGTGCACGAACTTGGCGCCAAACTCGGCGTTTGGCTATCTACCGTCTGCTGTCTTCCTTCCTCTCGTTACGGGCACCGCATGTGCCCTCTTCGTTCCACGCGTTGCGGCGGATATGGAACGCTGCTTCCTTGCGGTCGATTACATGCTATGCAATACAAAACTGAATATGCTTTTGTACTTGCCAATGACCAATGTTGTCGAATGCTGTCGCTGTTGATTGGACTCGCAATGACCTAATGCGGTTTAATCCTGGCTCTGTAGGACCAATGTTGTGGAGCCTTCTCAGTTTTCCGTTATTTGGAAAATTCCTGATTGCCAGCTCGCCTTGGAATTTAATGGACTGTATGAATTGTAGGTTTCACTGAATAAATACACTCGTTGAAAGCCGGAAATATGTTACTTTATTAGCAATAAACAACACATTGAACATTTGAACATTTACAAGAATTAGCTTTCGTAGAGCGGACCTGTTCGCATGCTGCCACGTTGACAGAAGGAACGTAAGTGAAACGGCGAGGCAAAGCCCGCTCGACCTTCTACTGCGCACAGTATGAATTCAGAATGCAAGAGAGGCGGCAAAAGTTTATAAAGTCCTTAACAGTAATACACCACCTGTTAAACCATTTTAATAACTGATTGGCGCCTTCTTGCAGTTTAGCAACAGTGGCCTCCAAATTGTCACCTTGAGTGATCACCGCAGTATCATCCGCAAACATAGCTGGATGCCAGCGGGTTCTTCAATATTATGTGTGAAGATGTTGAATAGGGTGGGACCTAACACGGACCCTTGAGGTACTCCAGCTCTAATATATCGCCAGGATGAAAAAGTTGAGTTAATTCTAACTGCAAATTTTCTATCTATAAGAAATGATGCTATAATTTTAAGCAGGTAGATTGGTAGCTTAATTTGTTGGAGTTTCAGTATGAGGCCATTTAACCACACCGTGTCAAAGGCCTTTGCTACATCCAAAAATAATATTAGTGTAAATTTTTTCTTTTCGAAGCCTTCTTCAATGATCTGCGTCTTTTAAGCGAGATTGTACCACTTTTTCTAATAATTTAGATAGAGTTGGCAGAAGACTAAATTGGCCTATAACTATCCGTTTGTTGTGGGTTCTTTTTTAGTTTGTGAAACAAAAGTATATGGGCCATTTTCCATTGTAGAGGAAAATATCCTGTATGCATGCACCCATTAAAGACTATCGTTAGGTATACGAGGCATTTCTTAGAAAGATTTTTTAATACGATGTTGGTGATTAAATCGTGCTCAGGAGCTTTCTTCACCGGTAATTTTCTTATATAAAGTTCCAGTTCTGAAGGCGATACTGGATTTTCACAAGCGGCTTGTTTTTTGTTAATATTACTGACGTGTTCATTGATTTTATTTACAAATTCTTTGTTTGAATTATTGGTTGTGGTGTTAAAGGTACGTTCTAGGTTTTCCGCAAATATTTCACATTTTTGTTTGTCAGTTTCATATTTATCTCCATTCTCCACTATTACTGGTATTATTTGGGGTTTCTTTAAAATTCGTCTAGTTGCTTGCCACATTGTGCTATCTCTTGGTTGTAGTTCCTCAAGTTGTATGTTTGATACCTGCTTATTCTGAAATTGTCCATTTCTCTTCGTAATTTGTGAGTTAGTCTGTTGGGGCGCGTTTTAACCAGTGCGTTACGTGTTCTTTGCCATTCTCTTCGTAATTTGTTTTTCTCTTTGATCTTGTTTAGCAAATAGGATGGCGTATATTCGATTGGTGCGTTCTGTTGTCTCGTAATGTGGGATGTTAATTTCTCTATTGAACTTTCAACTGCCTTAGTGAATACTTCAACAGACTTGTCTATACTGTTATTAGAAAGTAAATTAGTTGGGCATTTTATTTGCTCATCCATATTTGTACGAAAAAGCTCCCAATCAACCAGCCCCTTTATCAACTTGGGGATATTGTTTATGTCTTGTACGTTTTGATCAAAGGTGACAAGTACCGGCAGATGATCAGAATTAAGTTCAGTAACAACAGCCTGATTGATGGGTTTGGCAAAGTTTTTACAAAGAACAATGTCCAAAATATCCGGGCGATGATCAGTTCTAAAAGGTACGTAGGTTGGGTCTGATGGTGCTAATATGAGAACTGCATTTTCTGCTGCGTACTTTAATAGAGTTGACCCACTAGGATTATTTGTGCGTCATCCCCATGCTGTATTTTTACTGTTGAAATCTCCAATTACTAGTACTGCTTCATTTGTTGTAAATATTTCTGTCAAATCTTTTTGCTCGAGTTTTTTGTTCGGTTGTTTATAAGCACACAAGATATTTAGGTTGCTTCCATCATCCAGTTTTACTTTGACACCTGTGACTTCCAAACTTGATAAGTTAGATAGCAGCAATGCTCCTACATTTAAGTTCTTTCTGCTGATAATGGCCACACCGCCTGAAGCTTTGCTGGTTTCTCTATCATTGCGACAAACACTATATCCTGGTATGCTAAAGGGTGTATTTTTTATTAGGTACGTTTTGCTTATGCAAGCGATATCGACTGAGTAACGCATCAGAAAATCTATGAGCATTGATCTTTGCTGTTTAATGCCATTTGCGTTGAAATTTGCAATTGTTAGATTAGAAAAGATTCGTGTTTTATTTAGTGACATCACGAATAAGACTAGGGAGTAATGACAGAAGAATTGTTTTGATGTATGGAGTGATAAAATTGATAAGTTCTAGGATTATTTTACTTAAAGGATTATTGCTGTCCTTATTGTGTGTTGCATTGTCAACATCGGGTATGGAATTATCGACAATCGTATTTTGAGTGATATTTGTTGGCAGTTTTGGCCAAGCCAAATAAAACAAGAGTCGCCAGATTAGTGGGCTGGTATATTTACGTAGGTATTTATCTAAAACAAAATTAATAATTATTTTGACAATACTTCGAAAATGTTCTAGTCGACTCACCTAGCGACCCCTTTACAAACGAAACCAATATACATATTTATATAAACAAACAACAAAGACTACATTTACATAATACTTATAATATTATGTCCTCAAAGATAATATCTGCAATTTCGGTTTCCTGTTGGATTTTTTCGTCGGATAAAGGTTGGCAGTTATCAATGTTATCATGCTTTTGTCACTAGGTTTAAAACTATAACAGTTATTTTTTTCTGAACAGATATGCTGGGAAGATAACATCACTCCGTTTATTGTATCTGTTGCAAATTTAGTCCCGTATTTAGTTTTTATTAAATTTGTTCTTTAATAGACGCTATTAAATCACAGTTTTTGTGTTTTAATAGCCACATTAAAATATTTAATGTAGACAAATGTTATTGTTGTATTAAGTGCGCGAAGTGAGTGTTTTTGTGCGGGCGAATGCCACTTATAGTCTATAAGAGCCAGCGACTAAAATAGTTACGTTATTTCATTAAGAAAATATTTCATCTTATTATACTCTCTTAACGTCGCTCATAATTAATTAGGAAGTCTGCCATGTTCCTTCGGAAAAGTATGTTTAGTTATGTGAAACTGACCTGACAAAATGTCACGTATATTTTTTAAATTAGGTAATAATTTTTTATCTTTGACAAACATTTTTAGCTATGCGTGTATTTGTCAAATGTCAAAAATTATAACCTAATTTTAAAAAGTATACCTGACATGTTGTCAGGCCAGTTTCACATAACTAAACATGACCTACTGGGGATACTTTTCCCAAAGACCATAAAAAAATTAAATACCGAGAGAACGAATAAATTTGTAATAAGAGTCACCTGTGATACGTATTATATGTTTGACAGTCCTGAAGTTTATTGTTGGTAGCACTGTCAGTCTACGTTAAATTCGAGGTTGTCAGGTTAGGTTTTGTGTCAAATAACAAACAAAACCTAACCTGCTAACCTCGAATCGAACATACACCGACAGTGCCACTAACATTGCACTTCAGTACTGCCAGATACGTTTATTTTATCTGTCATCTCTACCACTTTGCACCCTTGCTGCAGCTTTCTTCAAAACCGGAAATCAGGCAGACTTCCAAATCAATTATCAGCGATGTTAAGAGAGTATAGTAACATGGGATATTTTCTTAATGAAATGACGTAACTATTTTTTTCTACTCACTGTATAGAAAGTCGGCTTTTGCGCCCTAGTTTTAGGAAACAAAACTGTCAATCTCCCACCAGCGGGAGCCAATTTTTATTTGCTCCCGGCGGGAGCCAATATTTATTTGCTCCCGCATTTGTGTTTATGTTACCATGGATATCACACCAAAGCTTTACAACGTTATGCTGATTTGGAAATTAGACAAAAAAAATGTCACTACAGAAATCTAGTCACGGTAATAATTTACTAAAGCAAAATTTTTGAAATTTCGCGCAATAGAACATGCGTTCGAAGAAAAAATCATATATATATCACTGGAGCAAAGGTTCATTTCCTCCCTTGTGTGTTTAATGCCCTCCGCTAACGCGTCGGGCATTAAATTCACACGCGGGAGGAAATGAATACCTTTGCTCCCTAGATATATAAATACCTATTGTCGCTGGCTCTCCGTCTATCAAGGTATATGTCAAATTTTAGATTTGTCAGAATGACAAACAACGAGGTAGCGGCAAGAAAAGTAATACCATACGACCAAACGTCACTTAATATTTAGATTTTGTTGCAGTATTGGGTTAATTTGCCAATTCGTAAGAAATTGGTTATATTTTCATCATATTTCCTGATAAGAACGATTTCCTACGCAATATATTGTACCAGTATTACAATAATTATTATTGTTCGTTATAATAGTATATTATATCATGAGGGACTAAAGTGCACCATTTAATCCCGCGAGTGGAGTTTGTTGCCTCGAAGGCGAAGCCGCCCGAGGGCAACAACCACTCAAGGGATTTAGGCACTTTAGTCCCGAGGTATATACGCTATTTTTTGCACTTTTGGGAACATTATCATCAAACATTTTCAAAATTTGGAATCTGTCAATTTGGAAACTGACAATTACAATTTATTAAAAAATGAATTGCAGCAGGTCCTGGATAGCCTGAATCAGTTGGCAGTACTGAAGTGTATTGTCAGTATATGTCAAATTCGAGATTTGTAGGTTAAGTTTTGCGTCAGTGTGTGTCAAATGGCAAACAAAACCAAACCTACTAACCTCGTGTGTACATAAATTTACCATAGTTACGGTATAATTTTTACTTTAGTCCCTAGCGATTAAATGAGCTACTTTAGTCCCTGTTTACGTGGACTAAAGTATCAACTTTAGTCCCGGAAGTGCAAAAAAGTTTTAAAATTAAGTAACATTTATCGGCTAAAACAACATACTGGCGATGCTCAGTTTTCATGGCCGCTCCTAATTTTTTATTAAGGCTTAATTACACATTTTCCAATTTTCTGCTCTGTAGGAAAACATTTAAAGTAAGATAATAATTAAATTGGACAGATTAAAACGGCCCCTAAAACTTTTATATTTACACTTTTAGTATAGGATTAATAGGGGAGCCAATATTTTAGCATTAGCAATTTAACATGTGATATGTTATGTTGCGCAGTCAGTGTATACACATGGTATAATAACATGTGAGCAAACGAAAGTGAAATCAAGCTTGGCTATTAATTCACATTATGTTGATGTTCTAGAATGAAATACACATACATAACCTAAACCAGTGCATAACTTTCACCGACGCATGTAAAAATTTTATTTGAAAATTAACATAAAAACCAACACTTAAACAGTGTTACATCTGCTACATCAATCATTTCGATGTGTAATTTAACATTTTTTAATTGTATAATTTAAATAACTTGACACTTGTGCTATTATAATAACTGTCATATTTAAATTAAAAACATCAGAAGTAATAGAGCACATGATTTAATTTTTTCTAAGCCAAGCTTGATTTCGTTTGCATGTGCTGACATGTCATTATATTACAGTGGTGGCCAAACATTCGATCGCGAGATTGCAAAATTATTCTGTTATATTTTCACTGATCTATTATTTGTTGTTTATATTGCCATGTTCTAAAGTTGTTCGTGATTTATTTGTATTGTACATAATAAATTGTTTTGTCATATCAATATAATTTTAACAATGACCACGGAATTTTTATATAACTGTATTCGCCTGGCTAACCAACAATAATCATATGAATGGAATAAAATGTTATTATCAGATATGCTGCCCCTTAATTATTTATTTATCGCAGTATTAATACTTCAGCATTAACTAGCGCACCAGTTCGAAATGTCGTATATCAGGGTTGAGTTTCTACACAACTCAAATATTACTCAGTTGTATGATAACTGCACTATTACGGCAAATGCTCTTTTTCATATTCTGACTTGAAATAAATGGTTACAAAACGACACAAAATTTGCAAAACAAGTTTACTTTCATCAAAGCTAGCTATGAATAATTACGTCGCAAGTAAATAACAATGAAATCTCTGTAATCACGTATCTAAGCAATATCTGTTTATCGGTAACTAGGTCAGAAAACTGGCGCCGTTTCACTCCAAGGATGACTGGATCCAATTTCCCAAAAGAACGCCGACTGGTTCCAAAATCACGCTTGGACCCCACAAATGCTGGTATTTACATAACTTCCGGTTGGGCCTCCTCTGCCTTCTCTGCACTGTAATGTTGCTCGCTGGTACTGCTGTGGTCAACTATGCAGATTTCTCCCTCAACTTTGATGCTTAAGTAACTCACCTTGCTGCTCGCTGCCTCTGCTGAGCCACAATGTTGCTGCTAGTCCTCGTACCTGCTCTCAGGCCTCCTATACTGTTCCAAACCGTTGTAGTGCTGCAATCCGGACTTCGCTGCTCCATAATCGGTTATTAAACGGATTACCGGAAACACTGCTTTTACACACAACTAGTCCCACACCTTGATTTCAATAATACGCCCAGTTGGAATTCAAATTATTTAGTTTATTGAAGATTTACAGCATTTTTTATGACGAAGCCAGTCCCAACAATTTTGCTTGGCTTCACTTGGAATTCTCTTTTTTTTTATTCACAAGTATTACTAAGTAGTAGTAGTAGTAGTAGTAGTAGTATTTGTGGGAAGACTCATGTCAAGCAAGTAGGCCTTCATAGGCCCTTTCTGCCAACCCCGTAGACAAGGTCTAGGCATACAGAGTAACAAGTACCTACCTTAGCCCTACTTAGAATTTTGCCGAGACTAAGAAGTTCCAACCCAGCAAGGGATCTTTTACATGCTACACATCGTAGTAACATGATACCCACGGCTTTACATCACTTCCGAATGATGGCATTCTGTAGAGGTTTTCATTCGCATTTTTAATTTTTTAAAAAGCTCACCGGGATCGGGAATCAAACTCTCAACCCTTAGATTAGTAGCCAGAATGCTTACCACTGAGTTATGGAGCCTGGCATTACTAAGTAACCTACTACATATTGTTATTTGTAATTACACATTATGCAATTACATCTTAGAATTTATGTTTGTTTTTCGAAATATCAGATATCGTAACGCTAATCTCACTTTCGTACGATTTACAGTACTTTTCACTTATTTTTCACTTTTACAGGCTTTAAGCACTATCACGTTGTCTTGCAGAAACTTACAGATTGCTTTATGCTCTTAGTCATGTTACGGGACTTCTTATCACTGTATTATTACCCTCAAATTCATTAACAATAACATGGCATGTAAACTCATTGCACATTGTCTCTGTGAAACTTCGCCACCCCTTTCTAATAATACAATCTCATTAGCATGTTACTTCGTTACTAGCGTTACTAGCAAACATTTATCAAAATCATAGTTGCACTTATCATTTGAAATTATTCGAAACCCTGCCGATATCATTTCGGAACCGACTTGCTATTTTTGGTTTAATTAAATTATAAATTACTTATTAATCATGGTTTATAAATCCATCAATGTTTAATTCTCATAATATCTTTACTGTAACAATTAGTAAAGTACCAATTCTGTTCATGTTCGATTTTTAATTAATTAGCATTTATTTAATAATATTAATGGAGCCAGAATTGTTGTAGGTAGCATACCTACCATCTCAATATCTGTGATATGACATGTCAAAAAGCACTAAAAGACATGGCAGTAAGGTTAAGTAACAAAAATGAAGAACAAATATACAGAAAAAATAAATATGGCTTCTTATTAAAAAGTAGGTATTTGTAATGCAAATACAAAGTAATTCATAAATATAACAACGTACGTATACAATGCCAAAACACCTAACACGTACAAAAATATCTTGAACAAGACAAAATTAAAGTATAACGAAATAATCAACCTTAATAAGTCAATTAACTAGATAACCTTTTCATTCTACAATTTTTTGCTTTGGATAACATTATTCTTCTTCAAAACACAATTTGTGCCTTGGCCCAGGAACTCATATTCCTAGCTGGTTTGAGTTGTAGCTTCTCGTTTACTGCTGTTATTGCCTTGCTCAGGTTCAACGGACATTTCACTTTTAGCTATTTTGATATTGTTGCTTGAATTTACAGCAGTGTTTAGTTCTAAATGCACGCAAAGAAATATACTATTAGATTTTACTGTTTTTTTCCTGCCCACACGCCATTTCTCCCACTGATTGTTAGCAAAGGGGATTTCTCATATATCTCCGCTTGTGGGTGTCCAGTTTACTCTGCTTATATTTGTGACCCATGCTGTTCTTTGCTTTTCGCTTTTGGGAACTCATATTAATATAAACTCTGTTTCGATCTACTTTTTCAAGCAAAAATGCAACAGCCTATCATTTCAAAAACTAAAAGAAATAATGATTTAACTAGTATTTAAGTATTTTTTCATTTAATTTTATAGACATATTGCAATGGTATTTAGCCCTCCACTCAGCTCTGGTGACAGTGCAAGAAAATTAAGAATCAAGGCACGAAAGCACAGAGTTGAGGTAATGCATACAACTGAGAAATTTCACATAATTTGTCAAATCGTAATCACACTGTCAAAAATGGCCAATAACATTGAATGTATTTGAATGAGCAGACAAGTATTGAAACTCAATTTTCATGTATTGGAGTTAGTAATATAATTTAAGCACAATATAAAAAGTTTGGGCAAAGTAGAAGCCGAACCAAAATTTAATAAAACTAGCACAGAAAGTTCAAAATATGCACAGCATAAAATGAAGCGTAGAAAGTAAAATAATTCGAAAATGGACATTTCATGAGCATTTTAAGATAAAGGTAAGGAAAAGGATGATCAGACAAGAATAATGCAAAGAGCATATAAAAGCCAGGCAAATCAAATATTACATGCAGCCACAAGGCTTGGAAATTTGAAGAAAATCATACAATGGCAGGAAAATTGCTTAAATTCAGACAGCAGGATATGAAACAATAGTGGTGTTTAAAAACGAATCAGTGTAGTGACAAAAATGGGCAGTTAAGTGTAATAAAATGAAGTGAGTGGCGCTTTAAGACTATGAGAAATCAGAAATTCAAAGGACAATTAATTTAAGATTTATAAATTTGTAAATAATATAGCATAAGGCCAATTTGAATTTATAAGTGGCATCATTTCCTATTTTAAAATATTAGATGGTGTTTTGTTAATAACAACCGTCATCAGCCAACAATTGAATAAATTTTGTAAGTGACAGCTTGAGTTTTATTCCTACGTTAATTAAAGAATTTTAATATTTACCATTTTCTTACAATAAAATAAAGTGTACCATAAGATTCAGAAGTTCGTGATGCATCTACACAAATGAAGGTGGCAAAATCGCAAGCATACAATTATTTTCTCTTCGGCTACCAATTCGACGAGAACGGGTCCCGATCGCAGTTCCCGAGGCAGCAGTTTACAGCTTTGTGGGGAGTCCGAAGCCTACAAGGGTGTTCCAGCAGCTCCGCCCAAAAGGTACCAGCACGCAACAACAGTTTGAGCATACCTGGGACGAAGATTCCAGCGAGGCACATCATAGAGGGCTTCCGAGACCAGCTCCGAACCTGCAAATTTGAGGTTAGTGTATTTGAACCAATTTAATCGGCGCTAGAGGGTTGGAACGAGTAAGCATACCTAGAACCCGAGCTGCAGAACCAGATTCCCATTGAATTTCGTGTCCATGGGCAGTCAGATTTGCAGAAATTGTAATTTAAGATGCCATTTGGAGGTTAGAATAAACAAATGCAGGATTAACGTCCTAAAACAATCAAGGCGAGGTTTTCGACCTGAAAAACAAATGAGTATAGTGACGCCGATTGAAGGCGCAATTATTTAAAAACTTACCTGATAAATTTGTTCATTAAATTCCTTTGATAAATCATTTCACACGCGAACTGACAGCGTAGTTTGAATTATTTGGGCCAGAATATCTGACAGATTAGTAGCACCTGCGCAGTGCGTTTCAAATATAAGTTCAAGTTGTAATGTAGCATGCTGTGAGAATGCTTAATTATTTTCAATTAATATCCAGATATCTAAAGGGTATCATGGGATAACAAGTGTAAGTGAATAGCTGGTGCCAGTAAATATTAGCAACCAGAGGGTTGTTTACTGCAACTGAAAAAGTTTCTATATTTTGAGTAATCTCAGTCTAATTAGTCACGTTAAAGGTTTAATATCCCTTTAATTGTGAGAATAATATTGAAGTTTGGTACGTGTTAGCAAGAATATCCTTCTGTACGATCAAAGTCTGACCAAGGAGTCACAATTATTATTCGCATAGCGATTTGGAGATTAATAGAAACCATTTCAAGTGGTTATTGGTGTTTAAGTCATCAGTTAGTGCGAGTGTTTGTGTTTGTGGCATGCTGCACTACCGTTTAACAAAATATTAAACGGTCACGACAGCTATAACGAGTTTTTATGGGTCTTCGACATCTTAAAGGAGATGCTTGACGACTGTGATCAGTTTGGAGCTGATATAGAAACACACTTCAGGTACGAGTTCATCTTTGTAAAGGTTAGTGTATTTTAATAACAGTTTGGTACGGCAAAATTAGAATAAAACATTGTATTTTAGATTTAGAGAACATTTAGAATATTACGTTTTCCAAATTTGAATTGATTTGAGTACTCGACGTTTTCGGCTTATATATTTAGAAATTGTATTATTTTTGGTCTAGTTATCTTTAAGAAAGTTTAACTTCACATTTTTGAAACAAGTAATTTAATTAAATATTTTGACAACCTTTAGTTTGATTATTAAATGTAATGTCAAGCCAAACATATTAATACACTATAACTGAATTAGAAGGTTCAATTTCAAGTACTAGATAGTGTGATTTAAAAAGCAAGTCCAATTGATAATAATTTGATAATTCAAAATACAATTCTAAAGATATAATTTATATTAACAATAACTCATTCAGTTGAGAAGGAAATAAAGTTCTTAATTGCTAAATAAGCTGGCTAATCGAGGTACATTTAAAAAGATTTAAATGACATAATTTCAATGTCATATATTTATTGATGAGATATCTCTCTCTCTCTCTCTAAGCAGCATTTTCTGTCCACATTCTGACATACGCCTCCCCTGTTTCTCTCCAGTTGTTTCTATCCTGAGCTAACATTATCCAGTTTTTCCCCGCGACTTTTACGATATCATCAGTCCACCTCGTGATTGGTCTACCCACACTTCGTTTTTCTCCCCATGGCCGCCATTCCGTTGTTATGCGTGTCCATCTTTCGTGTTCCATTCGGGCCACGTGTCCTGCCCATCTCCATTTTCGTCTAGCGATAATGCTAACTATTTCTTCCATTTTTGTTATCTGCCTTATCCATAGTAGTGTTTTCCTGTCTCGTAGGGTGAAGCCTAGGATCGCCCTTTCCATATGATGCTGTGTAACGCTAAACCTCTTCATTGTTTTAACTGTGAATTGCCATGTTTCCGTTCCATATATTAATACTGGGAAGACGCACTGTTGTAAGACTTTAACTTTCATTTTGGTGGTTATGTTTCTGTTTTGGCTTAGTAATATGTGTTTCAGCTTGCCGAAAGCCGACCATGCAAGTCTTAGTCTTCTTTGGATGTCTGCAGTAAGTAATTCTTTGTTAATTTTGATTGTTTGTCCTAGGTAGATTATGTTATCCACTTCCTGTATTACTTTCCCATCTATAGTTATGTTCTGTATAATCTCCTCTTGTGATCTTTGCATGGTTTTTGTTTTTTTCAGGTTCAGCGTTAGTCCTACCTCTTTCGATTTTTCATTTAGCTCTGTTAGCATATCTTGTAGCTCTTGTGATGTTTTTGCAATTAATATTACATCGTCCGCGTATCTTAAATTGTTCAGGTATTTTCCCTCAATGCATATTCCTTTTTTCTCCCATTCGAGTTGCTTAAATATGTTCTCCATGGCGAGTATGAATAACTGTGGAGGCATCGTGTCTTCCTGTCTGACTCCCTTTTCCATGTGTACTGGTTCCGTTGTAGAGTGTAGTTTTATAGTGCATGTCGCTTGTATATACATGTTCTTTATGAGGTCTGTATACCTTGAGTCTATTCTGCTTTTATTAAGGCCATCTAGTACTGCCCAGAACTCTATTGAATCGAATGCCTTATTATAGTCAATAAAGGCCAAATGTATATCCATATTGTATTCCAGTATTTTTTGTATTAGGTTTTTTAGTGAGTGTAGGTGGTCCATTGTGCTGTAGTTTTTCCTAAAGCCAGCCTGTTCTGGTGTTTGATAGAGTTCCAGCTTGTTGGAGAATCTGTTTACCAATATTCTAGTCAGCAGCTTATATGTTTGGCTCAGCAGGCTTATTGGCCTGTAGTTATCTAGATCTATTCTGCTTCCCTTCTTGTGTATTAACACCATCAAGGCGTTTCTCCAATCATCTGGTATTCTTTTCTGTTCTATACATTTGTCGAAAAGTAGTTTTAGTTTTTTAGCAGTTGTTCACCCCCATATTTTAGTAGCTCAGGGATCACTTCATCTTCACCAGGTGCTCGGTTATTCTTCATTTGCTTTATTGCCTCTCTTATCTCATCTAATTCTATATCTGGAATTTCTTCTAATCCAACATTTGTTATTTCTTTTATCTGTTTTTGGTTTTTTTGTTTTCCTCTTTTAGAGCTGTATAGATTTTGGTAGAATTTTTGTGCAGTATTTAATAGCTCATCTCTGTCCCATATTATATTTCCTTCCTCATTTCTCAGTTGATTTATTTCTCCTATGTTTGGGGCCATTTTCCTTCTTAACACCTTAAGACTTTTGTTCTCTTCTATTGTTGTTTGTATCATTTCGTTGTTAAATTTTAATACATCTTGTTTTATTTTCTTGCGTATAGTCTTATTTAGTTCTGTATATTCTACTGTACCTCTTTTTCCTTTACTTGCCATTTCAACTCTTTTATTGATAAGATCCTTCGTTTCTTTTGTGATTTTGGATTTTGTGTTATTGTTTTTATGATGAGATATATCAATTTAGAATTCATTTGAAAGTAACAAGGTAAGTGCGAAATATATTATTATTGATACTACTTCTGTTCAATAAGCAAATAGGGTAGATATCTTAATTTAATTATTATACATAAAAAAACCGGAAGAGGGGTGGTGTAATAAAGTTTATATTTGCAGTGGCGTACCGTTCAACTTTTAAAATTGACAAAATAGGAACCCAAGACCCGAGATTTGAGTTTCATGTTTTAATTGAGCTAGCGTATTATTCATTATCAGATGGATGTATTATAAATAAAGGGCGAACTACCGTAAATAACTTTCTCAATTGGCGAACCCAGAAATAAATAATTAATCATTAAAAAATTTGATTGCAACAAGATTCTAAAAATAGTTGTGTGGTGAACTTTATGTATTAATTAGTTACATTACATTTACAATTATAATAGTCACTATCATATCATATCAATATAACTCTTCAGAATATGCTGTTTATAGAACTGGGACCAAGTAAGTATAAATAAAACAAATAGAAGTTAATAAACTTACACCAATAAATGTTAGGCCTACAGTTAAATAAAAAAAATTCCAATGTGACACTATTAGTTATGGTTTCTATAGTATCTAGGACTTGAATCTGGCTTAAATTTGGAAGAAACTAAACGTACGCACTGGATCCCAGCCAATCACAATCGATTCGTTCGTTGTCCCAATTCTAACTATATACAGAGACTTAACTATTTCTGTTAGGTGCACAATGTATAGTGTTGACTAGCATTACACAGTTATAAAAAAAATATCGACGCAGAAGCATTCTGGTTCACCCAATACCCGCGATCGTTATTGTTAATCTTGTACACCAAGTGGTTGTTTTCGTGGCAGTTTTTTTATTTTAAGGTATGTATTTTTTTAATATTATGGGAAAGCACAAGAAGTGGCCAATGAGTGTTATACGAGTAAATAGTTGCAGCAGTTAAGAGCGAATGGAGCCCTTACGTGGGACATTCCATTGAGCCGAACTTTGTGGCGACATAGAACAGGTATTTCCGGCTGATCAGACCAGTACTCGGTGTATACAATTCCGTACATCATGTTCTAGTAGTAGAAATACTCGTATACTGTAATGATAGGCCTTAACTACAAGGGTTTTTTAAACAAAAATTAATAAATAGGGCAAATCACCAAAAATTACAATTGGTTTTAATACAAGAATTCAATATTGTGTCAATCTCAGGGCTGATTAAAATGATGTCATTAATATTTGCAAAATAGGTGGTTTATTGCTCTTTATATTTTATTTATTTGCAATTAATTAAAGTAAAGCTCCGGTCTAGCATGAGAAAAACAAACTCTTTTCACAGAGTTAAATTCAACAACTTGTATTACAAATACTTTTATGTAGGATAAATTAATTAGTATGGCAATTGCTTAAATTCGTATTTGACAGATCTAACGTTAAATTGACTGTGAACACAAATGGTTCTCTTGTACAAGAAAATAGCGTAATTGAATTCCAAACACCAAAAATGACAAAAATCACATCAGGTAGATACAATGTAATTGATCTGACGTAATTTCAGGCTAACCTGGTTTTGTTTCAGTGACGTAGAGACGCCAACAACTGCCCTTGTTTAGCTTCCTTCAAATTTCTGTATTTCCTTGAAACGCCACCTCGATTGCCCGAATCTGGATGAATCTATGCAGCTGGAACCACGTTCACGACCTCGTACGATGTTCAATCTTGATGAAATCCAAAATTTATGGGCCTGCTGCAACGGATTTCCTGTGAATTTTACCTTGGAAAGGGGCTTCGTAGGCTGGCTTCACACAATCAAGGGACGCCTAGGCAATTACAAACTTGTTGATGACTTTCTCTTCCAAATTTTTGCACCTAGGCACTCAGGAGGGTCTTTTCTACACGTTGCACGTAAGATCTTAGCTGGCTGATACTTCTAACTAGTCAAAAAGGGGTCCCGATGTCGGACGCACTTGAATGATACTTCGCAGAGCTGGGATGTGATGCCACGATGAAAATTACACTCAAAGATGCCCTGCACACTGGTGAATATGAAAAACCACTTTTTGGCTGACACAAATAACTTTTTTATTTTTAAATTTACATGAAACTGGGAGCAGCTCTTGCAGCCAACACAAATTTTACAAGGTTTGTTTTGTTGTTATTAACAATTGACTGCCTCGTATCCCAGTAACCTAGATTTACAATTGTTTTATGAAATAATTTTTGATTTAATGTTTTAACTTATGAACTAAAGTTTTGATATACCTACTGTTTTTAACATGGGAACTAAACTGTCTTCTTCTTGAAAATTGTCAAACATAACACTTTTGCTCTGCTTTTAATCACTTCAGTTTTAAATATACTGTTGCACATGGTTATTTTAGCACTGCACAATGTCTGTGTCCTTTGACAGGTAAGCCTTATCGCTCTTTGCAATCTTTACTTCTTCTCTGCTTTGCACCATTTCTTTACCCTTCAGTTGTCTTGCCGTTCGCTGGTGATACAATTTTTAATCATAACGCTCATATAATTTTGTAACTACACAAACCATTTCTGTATTATATTAAAATTTATATTATTGTACTGATTTCCACAGACTCGAATCTGTTAGCTACATAAATTAAGCTGTACTTGCCATTCCGAACATCAATTACAAATAAAACGCTGAACGTAACCCTCTTGATCTGCCTTATATAATGCTAACCTTTCTCAACCAAATTATAGTTACTGTTGCTCATATCACGTGCATTTATTTGTGTAAAATACGGACTTTATCTTGCAATAAATGAAATATTAATTCTGTGCTCATCTTGAGTTCTTTCATTTTCGTGTTAGTTAGGCAACCAGAATTGCTGTGGGCAGCAAACCATTGCAATATATAGTGTATTAAAATGTACGGTGAATATTTAGATCATGGACTTCTATGTCAAAAAGCAAACAAGAAACTCTAGTATCAATTTGTTGTTAACCCGTTGATTATTGAGTTATTAATGGTCTTAGTTTCAGTTCTCAAATGCTCATGGTTGAGAATTGCAGTTAAATATTATCAGTAACTTACAGTTCAACAAGTAAGATAAATATGCAGCTATAACTATAACTATGTAAAACTGATATTTAGTTATCAATGTCCTTTTGTAATATTTTTGTAAAACTTCTCCTTGAATAGTTTCGTATTAGTAATTCAGTGTTATCATTGTTCTAATTTACCTTTATCATTGCGTGTTTCACAGTTTTGTGTTTTTGGTTTTAAATAAAAGTCATGGCATACAGTTTTCCAGAGTACCTACGCAGATATGTATCTGATACTAGGCAAATGTGGCGGTAACGTTCTTCAAGCTGCAAATTTTTACACTGAACATTATCCAAATAAGAGACATGCCAATGCTAACGACATTCAAAGATTAGATTAGCGCTTAAGGGAAACAAGAAGACTTGAACCTTTGCAGCGAGTAGGTGGAGGTCGTCCACGACAGGTATTAGTAACAGAAATGGAAGAGAATATTTTAATTGTATTTGAAGATGAACTTCGCCAAATTACCCGATCTGTAGCTCAAAGTTTTGCAGATGGTTAAAACGGCAACAAGGGGTCAACCCGGCTATTACTGCAATCATTTTATGTACGAGTGAAGCAACATTTGTACCAGATGATTTTTGAGGCTTTCACGGCCATTGTCATTAAGTAACAAACGACTTCCGGGATTGGACCGTGTCATGATTGAGATCGAAGAACTCAACGTTTCGCCCACTTTCGTAAGGGGCTGCATCAGGAGGAAAAAAGCAAAAGAGCACGGTGCTCTTTTGCTTTTTTCCTCCAATCATGACACGGTCCAATCCCGGAAGTCGTTTGTTACTTAACATTTGTACCAACTATAAGCAAACTACCTTTAGAAGGCTCACATAACTCCGACTAGCTCAATTCTCAACTGCGATACGGGTATAATAAATGTGGGATTTTTGTTTACTTCAGTTTTGTATAAAGGTTTTAGGTTCACACTAAGAAAGAAGTATTGGGTGTCAACAATTTTATTAAATTGTCATCATTTATCTAATAGACTTGTCTGTCTGGGACGCTGTTTCAGCAGCCAAACCGTAAGAGATAGAGAAAAAAGTTATTAAAGTTATATGTTTGGAATGGTCATGTCAGGTCAGGAACCGAATTTCAGACACTTCCGGTTTTCGAGAAATCACAAAAAAGACCGTTTTTCAAATAGAACGCGTATTAAATAAAAACTGTTTCAGCAGCCAAACGGAGCTGCGACCCTCTGCGCCTTAAAACCTCGATCGGTTAGGCAACCACTTTGACACCTTCCAGGTCTGGGTACAGTTTTTATTTAATACGCGTTCTATTTGAAAAACGGTCTTTTTTGTTTTTTTAAATGAGACATTTGTCTCACAGGACTGCTAGTTTATAAATAATATGTACATATATGTCATGCATTTTATGGTTATTATCTAGTTACGATAGCAATTTATAAATGTCACATTGTACAGAAATATTGAATTGAAGTTATATTAATTTAGGGATCAAGTTATTCAGTTAAATATAAGTTTTACTCAAAAGGGTTTTTTCTTTTTAAAATTCTATGCACATAGGTGAGATAAATAAAATGGCTCTTTATATCCTCTTAACCTATTTTTGATCGCGAATACATTTCGTTCAATGTTCTATCGGATCGAACTCAATTCACTACTCCAAGGTATAAGAAATGCCCATAATTTGACACATATATGCAGTATAACATTCAACCCTAAATGACGTTTTTTAAACCTAACCTGTTGTCATTTACTTGGTTTAGTTTTGGTGTTTCCTACAGAAAAGATAATTCAATTTACTTGTTATGAGTAAGTTATTTAAGAGGGATCCCGGGTGGTGTAGCTTGAACAAGCGTCCACGTTCGATCAGTAGAGTTAAGCAACGCTCTTTCTGGTTAGAACTTGGATGGGAGTTCCACGGTTGCATCTCTCGGCGCCTCATGATATGGCTGTCACGGAAATAGTTGGTCCCGGCTCTCATAACAACATCATGATAGTCGTTAGTGGGGTTGGAAGTCCCCATAAATGCACAGCAAGGCCTATAATTGGTCTAACGGCTGTTGGCTGAGTGCGAAATAAATAAAAATAAATTTAAAAAAAATAAAAGGTAAACTAAATTTCACATGTTTACTTAAATTTAAATTTTTGGTATACTCCAGGTTGCTGCTTAACTAAATTGCCTCCTACAGAACTCCGCGGGTTGGAACCAATCAAATAGGGGAGCAGCTGGTATTATGCAGCCATGAACCGCTGCCTCGCTTACCGAGTTGAATCTCTGCTTAATTGGAAGCATTTCCGTCGAAAAAATAATAAAGCTGAGTTTGTGGTGAGAGATTCCTAACTATACTTAATTGCGGTTTACTACCATATTTGATACTAGATTAGCCACTCAAAAGGCTTCGCAGACACGCCGTGCATCCTATATAACTCGAATCACTGCACTCAGCACTAAAGAACAATCAAGAATTGCAGGGGAAATAAAAAGCTGAATTGAAGAAAAAACATCCATCAGAATAAATAATAATTACCGAATTCATATGACCAAGGTATAAAATCCGTTCGCCTGAAAATGCCATTACAATATAATTGAATGCAGAATTATATTAATTGTAATCTTACAGATTGGGGGGCCTCAAATTCATAAATCCATGAGCTGAGAAAGAACATCCAACTTATTCGTCGCTGGACGCTATCAAGACCAAATTTGTTTTATTACAAAACAGGAAACGGCTTTTCTCTTTTATTTTTTTGAAAATTTCCAAATTAGCCCTCTGTTTAAAAATAATTATTATGTGATGATTATACAACCTGCATTTATTTCTAGTATAATAAGTTCCATAACTCTCAGTTACAATTTATAATTAATGCATTTTAGTAGCATTGACTGTGGAATGCTACACATTTATCTGTAACGGAATGTTCAATATACATAAAATGCACCACTGAGCCAAAAAAAGCCCTCATGTCTTCCACCAAACTAATCACCAATTTAGATTTAATGTCAAGGTATAGGCTGGAAATCGCAAATACAGGAAGTACCGTTAATTGTCAGGAGAGGCATGTGGTTTCAGTTGGATGGAGCTCCAGCCCACTGGGTGGTTCAAAGAAGAGAATGGTTAACCGCAATTTTCCTGAGAGGTGGATCGGTCACGGCGGTCCAATATAATGGCCCGCGAGAAGTCTCGGGTTAAATGTCCTAGATTTTTTCTTTTGGGGCATTTTAAAAGCTATTTTATATGCAACAGAAATGGAAAACGAAGAACAACTTATTGAACGGATAAATAATGTAGTTAGTTAATAAGAAAAATTCGGTCTTTGTTGTAAAATTCCTTGATCATTATTAGTGACATTAGGCATATTGCATACTTTATTGATTTCAGAATTAGAGAATACGACCAACGGTAACCAGATTCATAATCCGCTTGTGTTCTAGATGCACAACGTTTAAAAACTTTTAATCGCTAATCTTTAAAAAACTATTCGTCTAAGACCAAATCTTTGGTTTAGTTTTTGACATAGAATTGCGTGCTATTCATATTCTCCGCACGTTTTAATACACCTTGTATACTGTAGTACATTTTAATCGCAGTATGATCAAGTTCCGTAAATATAGCAAGATTGGAAATATACTTAGGTCAACACGTGTATTTCCACTATGCAGTGGGCACAAAAATGGCGCTAAATATAAATCTTGCAGTGTAGGTACTAATAAATGACAGCAATTTTGAACCTAAATGTTTCGCCTTTTTTGGTCAGGGGCAAAACCAAATAAACGGAGACCACGTCTTGAATGGTTAGTGGAGTTCAAATCTTGGCATCTTGGCATTTTCAAACTATCCAACCTCAACCTTTTACTAAAAAGCTGTGACTTTTTCAATTTAAACGCGACGGCTTTGCCACGAATTGTCAGTTGACACGAAAATTCCGGTTATTGAGATGACCTATATTTCCAAGCTTGCTATATTTATAGACCTTTCAGTATGGTCATCTGCCTTTAGACGTTATATTCAGCTATCGTTATATAATCTGGTTGTACATTCCTATCGGAATTGGAACCGCTGCTTCCGCGGAGCTCTGTGGATTCATTTGGTGTGGTGAATCAGTCCACATATTCCTGCGTCTTCTCAAAACTTTTCTTTTTACAGTTTCCGCTCCGTCTTTGCCATTTTTACAATCTTGCTCCATTTTTTCCTGTCTTTGATATCTGTCCTCCAGTCCTGAATTCCCATGGTACGTAAGTCGTTCCTCACCTGGTCCTCCCATCTTGCCTTTGGTCTACCTCTTGGGCTGCCTGTTGTGGGTTTCCATTCACTTATTGCTTTTATTATGGCACCAGTGTCTCTCCTGTTTATATGTCCATACCAGCGTAGCCTCTGTGATTTGATAAAATTTACTATGTCTTCTTCAAGTATATTTCTTATTTCGAAGTTCATTAGCCGACGGTATTCTCCCTCTTCAATTGTATTGGGTCCCATTATTCGTCTAATAATTTTCCTCTCGAAGCTGCGCAGTTTTTCTTCATCATTCCTTGTCAAACACATTGTTTCACTTGCATAGGTTGCTACAGGGCGGATCGCCGACTTGTAGATTCTCATTTTCGTCCCTCTACTCAAGCTAGTATTACGAAGTAGTTTTTTGAAGCAGTAGTAAGCTCTGTTTCCTGCTTGTATACGTTCCTGAGTTTCTTCGCTTCTTTCGTTATTGCCGTTGACCATTACTCCTAGGTATTTAAAATTGTCCACTGTTTCGAAGCAATATTTCCCTACTGCAATATGACTCGCGTTGTTTCTTGTCTGCCTGCTGCTCGCCATGTGTTTTGTTTTGTTCTCATTTATTATTAACCCCCGGTTTTTTGCTTCTTTTTCGAGGTTAAGTAATGCATCGATCATGCTCTTTTTATTTCTAGCGACTATTACTATGTCGTCAGCGTACGCGGTGAGTTGTACTGATTTGTTTGCGATAGTTCCTCCGCACCCTAGTGCCCTGATCGATCCTTCCAGGGCTATGTTGAAAAGGGTCGAAGATAGTGAGTCCCCTTGTCTCACTCCGGTTTCAATGTTAAAGGCGTTTGGGGTGCCTTCCTGTGCAGTCACTATTGCTTCTGATATCTCCATTGTCATTTTTACTAAGTTGATTAGTTTTCCCGCAATATTCATGTTTTGCATTTCCTTTATGAGTTTATGTCTAATAAGGCTATCGAAGGCTTGCTTGAAATCGATGAAAAGTATATGGAGTTCGATGCTGTGTTCATAACATTTTTCTATTGTCTGCGTTAGGATGTGTATGGCGTCTATCGTGGATCTGCCTTTTCTGAATCCTTGCTGGTAATCGCCTATTTCTGCTTCTATGTGTGCTTCTAGTCGGTTCTGGATAATTGAAGTAGAATCTTGTACGTGGTGTTGAGAAGCATAATGCCTCTGTAGTTCTGGCATATCGTGGGGTCCCCTTTCTTTAATAACGGCACTAGCGTTCCTCTCCTCCATTCCGACGGCATGGTCTCTTCTTTCCATATGTTTACAATCAGTTTGTATAATCTTTCTAGTGTGATGTCTCCTGCATACTTGATTAGTTTGTTATTTATTTCATCTGTACCTGTAGCTTTCCCAGATTTAAGGTTTCTAATCACCTTCATATATTCCTCGAATGATGGCTCTGCTTCTTCATTTGTTTCCTGGGTGATTTCTGTGTTATCGTTTTCCATATTTTCCCCTTTCTCTTTGTATAGTTCAGTAAAGTAGTTTTCCCATTTTCTGCTGTCAATCCTTTCATTCTTGGTTTTTTTCTTGCTGTTCAGCTTTTTAACATAATTGAATAGTTTAGAATTATCTCTGCTGTTTGCTTCTATTTCGTCCATGTAGTTTTTTATCCATTGCTGCTTTTTACTGTTGCATAATCTTGTAGCCGTTTGTCTTTTTTCTTTATATTCGTTTAATTCTTGTTCACCCTCTGTAGTGATCCACTTTATTCTTGCTTGTTTTTTCAGGCTTATTTGCTCCCTGCATTCCTCATCGAACCACTCCTTTCTTTTTAGTCTCTTTTTGCCCAAAACTTTATCTGCTGTGTTTATTATACTGTTTTTTATGTTCAGCCATTCCTTTTCTATATTTTCTGTAGCATTTCCTGTGAGGCATTTTTCTAGTTCTGTTCTGAATTTCTGACTCATCTCTTCATCTTTTAATTTTTCGATGTCCCATTTTCTTTTTGTGTTTCTTTTATTCTTTTCTTTGATAATTTTAACTTTAATTTTCGCCAGGACCAGGAAATGGTCACTGTCAGCATTTGCTCCTCTAAACGATCTTACGTCATGAGCTATCTTCTCCCATTTTTTTGATATCAGCATGTGGTCTATTTGATTTCCTGATGTTTTCCTTGGTAGCATCCATGTAGTTTTATGTTCTGGTTTGTGCTTGAATTTAGTGCTAATTATGGCCATGTTCATTATTGCCGCCAGGTTACACAATTTAGTTCCATTGTTATTGGTTCTTTCATGTATTGTGTATTTACCTGCTACATTACTTACGTAGTTTTCCTTCCCGATCATCGCGTTGAAGTTACGACGTGGAAACTATTCCATTCAGTTTATTTTAGGTTGTATAAATCCAAATTTTGTATTGGCATAAAATTCCGGCCTCACCTTTTTAAGTTGTATACATCCAGGCTTCATGTTTTTAATTTTAATTGCTTAATCAAGTTCTTTAATGTATTTAACAAGTTAATTGCCAGGGGTGATTCCTGTGATGAGAAATTATTTTATATTGTTTTGGAGCTAGCTTATGTTTGAGCTAAATTACGTCGCTGATAGGCATATCTCATTTTTACGCTGGCACCTAAACAATTCTGAACTTAACGATTTCATGCTTGATTGCTGCCACACCATTAGTATCACTTTTAATTTAGTGTGGGAAAACATGCAGACGCCTGAATGAGATACATCCCTTATAAACAATCTTACATTTGATTTGGGGGAAGTGTAAATTATAATCAGTCAGTGGTAACATTTATTTTAAATTGCCCGTTTAAGCGAATTCAATCCCTCAACAGCAATTACTTTTCAGTTATAATGTACCAAGGGCAGTTGATAATCACGCAATAATTTTGTTTATAATTCCCGAAAGTGTGTTACTTAGTAACTGCCCTCCGCCTTACGGGCGTCGGGCTCTTCAAGCAATGCACTTGAGGGAATTATAAACAAAATTATAAGGATTTATCATCGCCCGAGGTACATTCAGTAAGATAAGTTCTTAAATAAATAATAAGTAACCTTTAACTTTATTTATTAAATGTACAATTTGCAAAGGAACAATGGTTAACTGAAAAAGATGTTTGATTATCATTTTTATTTTCTTTCTTCTGAATAATTGTATTACTTGTTATACGCATATTGCTTATGATTTTTGCATGATGTTCTTGATCAATGTTTAAGTATGGTTTTATAGAATTTGTACTTTTATGTCCTGTAATTTTCAATAATTGTTGTTCTTCCACGCCATTTTTAGCAAGACTAGTTACAGCAGTTGACCTGTTAGAGTGATTTGTAATCTTCTTGAATGTTGTATCTAACCCAATTTGTTCTGCAGCTGATTTGGTCCATTTTAATATGGTGTTTTTTCCTAGTGGAGAATTGTAATACCAGTTGTCAGTTTCATTTTTCCAAAAACTATTTGGCTTTAAAAATAGTCTGTTCGTTTTTATTAAGGCATTCCTATGCGACATTAATTTATGGAATAGTCGGACGGGACACTTATTCTTATCAGCATTTTCAGCAAGCCATTTACTACTTACACAGTTATTTTCTCCGCCTTGACATGTTTTATTAAAAACCGAATTGTACTCAATTCTACCAGTAGGTAATCCATCATTACCTTTTTCTATATGAAAATAGTCAGTTAAACAATTTACGGCTTCCCCGCCCCTCCATGCCAGCTCTACAGCAACAATGTGGTAAAACTTGCGCTGCAAACCTTCTGGTGTGTCCTCATTCCATAAATCTATTATTTGGTCGTGTTCATTTGCACTTAGTGGTATTGAGCTAATTTTTCTTTTCTCAGGCAATTTTTGCAAAACTCTTCTCTTTGCATTTCGGGCGTCGCAGGCTTGTTTAAAAGCAATATCGTTAAAGGGGTCCAGTTTCCTGTTATACTCGTTATGGAATTTTTCTTGCAGCAACTTCGCTGAAATGTTCCATATTGTTTTTAATGTAGATTCTTTATATTCCTCACCATTTCGTTGCCTCATGTTCACAGCCCAGTCCTTTAAAATATCCGCAAGTTTCTCCTCTGTTGTACCGCCATCCATTACATACTTTCTCTTGCCGCAAAATTCAGTGAAGAGCTTCCATACGTACTTTTTACTGTTTTTCGTATTTGTTGGTGTTGTTTCATCTATTAACTTAAGAATTGCTTCATTGCTTGCCGTTCCGTATCGTTCTTCGCTCATTTTTACTTTTATTGTGAACAACAAGCCAAGCTAAAGTGACAGATTGACTATGTTTTACAAAACAAAAAGTAGTTTCATAGGTAACTACTAAATTTAATTTGACAGAAAAACCGGGTTGTTATCAGTGTAATTTTAACAAATCGCCCTAATTTTGAGGGTCATTATCGTTTTAGAGTGTCGTTTACGCTCTAAGTTTGTTTTGAATGGTTACTATGACACATGTGATCAAAAATGGAGTATTTTGATTGGAATAATATAAATGTAAGAACTTATCAGTATAATGTCAGAAGTCACATATTACAATTGAGGCTTCCTACAAGTTGTATATCTCCGATAGATGTATCTATTTATGTGTTAGTTATTAGTCCTTATACACTTAAATGTTTATGATTGCTTGTTAAATATCAGTAATCACACATAAGTTTATATTACATCTGCTATTATCCAAATTCTCTTAGCTGCTGTAATATGATATGAGTTAACTCTTTGGGGTTTATTTGATTTTTGGCTTCGTTTGAGTCACCTTGTGGTTTGACATCTCAAGAATCTAGGAGTAGACGTGCCAGATAGAACCACTTGGCACCCTTTAACTATTTCTTCACCTATTAAGCTAAGTCGTACTAGACCCATCCTCCAGAGTTAGTCGACATGTTTACCATTTGAGATAAGTCAAAAATCTCAGAACAAGAGATAAAATGTCTGAATATTACAATAAAATTTCAGATAGAAAAGTATATATTGGAAAAATAATATGTACAATTCTACAATATGACCATTATTGATATATTTACAATCGTTACCTGTTAACCTAAATACACGGAACTCTTCTTCCAACTACCTACTACTAAAATATATAAATACTTAAAGTTTTAATTATTATATATATTAATTATTTTATACCTTTATCTTTGTACAATATCAAAGTTATTACAACATTGCACGTTTACATATTTGAAGTACTTTTCTGGGCGGTTCTATATTCACAATTAATAATAAGCTAGCTTCTTGATTGAGATGTAATAAAACTATCTTTACTTAGAAGTCTTAGCTTCCGTATCAGGGCCGTAGCTACCACCGGGGCAGCCGGGGCATCGCCCCGGGGCCCCCGAACATAGGGGGCCCCCGAAGACGGAGGAAGTTTTTTTTACGAAATTGTCTTAAAAAAGTTTTGAACCAAACTTAGCCTGTTTAAACATTAAACACAGTTTTATATTAAACTCAATGTGACAAGTAAATAGGTATGCATTTTGTCTGTTTTAAATGCTCCTTCTTCTATCTTAACTGAAAAAAAATAGTAACCCTATTAAAAAAATGCTTACTAAATGAAAGTGGTGTAGAGGTAAAAGGGAAGATAATGTGGGGGCCCCATAATTATTTGTTGCCCCAGGGCCCCCAAGCCTGTAGCTACGGCCCTGTTCCGTATGTATCCCCATATAATTATGCAATTAAACTATTTCAGCATGTTTGTAGTTGCACTCAGAGTAACTGTATGGTTTTTCTTCTGCATAAGTTCTAATACTGTAAGAATGTAATTTTGCTATTCAATCACACACAAAATAACTGTAGGGTTTTTCTCCTGCATATAACCACATACAAATAACTAATACACGATCACTAAACTCGTGCAATTGTCTATGTCAATGTCAACATTTTCTCAGGTGTACTTACAAATTCATTTCTGCAATGTATTTCCAACCTAGTAAAAAAAATTATTAATAAAGTTATAAGTTATGAAATGGTAACTTTGAAATATTGTAAAAACATATTTAGGTACATTAAAAAACTAAATTAGGGAAAGTTATAAAATAGAAATAACATTTTTCAAAATCAATAAAGATAGATATTTAAGTGAACTAAATTAGTCAGACTATCCTAACATAAAGGAACCCATATTTTAATCTGTTTCAGGTTCTGATAAATTTACTTAAAGCTATATGCCATACATTTTCAATTCTATTTTTGAAGGATGGTAGTGATTTCATATCTATGTTGTAGTAATTTTTATATGGTTGGATTGCATTGTATTTACACGAAGTTGAAGAAGACCATATCCATATCGACTTATCATTACCATGTTTTTTACTACATATTTGATGATGCGTTTATAATGCTCAAAAGCTCTTTTTTGATATTATTTTTAACTAGTGCATCATTTCAGATTTTAATGAAGAAAAAGCTTGAGTAGTACGGAATGGTATGGAGCATTATAGATGGTTACAACATCTTTTTTTTAGTAAATATGATTAATGCCGGAAGTAATTGATCAACCACCCAACCCTTGAATGTGTCGCCATTCATTGTTTTGTGATAATCTGTCCTCTTATCTTAGGGCCTAAAAGAAAATTAGACCTCTTCAAAAATCCCTCATTATATTCGGCATGTGAACCCCTTGCCCTTATTTCTCACTTTTTTTGAGTAGCTTTCATATCTTCATCATGGAACCACGTACAGACTTGGAAGCCATTTTGGTAGATCCATCTTTCATATAAGTAAATGAATTTAAATATGTCTGAACTTCAAAATATGGTTGGTATTTTTGTAAAAATGATACTTTTAATTGTTCAGAAAAAATGGTTCTATTATAGAATTTCTTGTACCTATAACCCATGGGCTTAATAATGTAGTAGGTATACAGTGATTAAATAAATTTCATGTCTAGAGTGCTGTGCTGTGTACTTGAAATGGAGCCACAGCACTCTAGACATGAATTTTTTTTATCACCTGATATAATGTAGTGCGTCCTATTTGAAATTCTAACTGTTAATTGACATAATTACATAAATCACTTAGTCAAGTGTGCGTTCTTCTCATAAATATGTTTTGTGACAGCTCTTGTTTTAAAAAAGTCATTAATTACTAGAGAATGGAATATATGTAGTGCATTATTACAAAATATGCACATAGGTACCAGGTGTCCGCTCTCAAACTCGATTATATGAATCTAACATTGCATTGAACGTTTTGGCCGACTCCTGCTCGCCAATTCAACGTACACGAAAGGTAATGGTATCAATAGAAAAGTAAAATTATTGCACATCAAATGATACTAGTAATAATAATGACTGATCTAGTATAGAAATAATAACAAAATACCTAAAATCAAATGCACAATGTTCATTGCCTATGTTCGACTTTGAGAGTGGACACCCAGTATATATTGTTATAGCTTACGTTGTGGCGCCTAATTTTATTCCTTCATTATAGCAATATTATTTTTATTCAATTCTCTTTTAAGATGAATTTAAATAATTCATATGCCCTTGTATAAATTATGAATTATCAGTGTTATTGCTCTAGTAGAAAAACAATTGCTCTTAAAAATCAGGTGGGGTTCATGCAATATCAAGACTGTTTTTATTTCTGAAAAGTCGTTTTGTTTAAATGAAAACTTAGTTCAACATGTTTTTCTTCAGTTATGTGTCGACATTCTTAATCATACCATTCTTTGTTTTTTATTTCACTTCTTTTAAAACCTATCGTTTTGTCTGCTGCGGTTATGATGTTCTTTTTAAGTCTTTGCCATTTATGTTCTACTTCCTCCTCTTCTTGCGAATCATCATTGCTTTCTTCTATAGTTTTTTCATACTTTTTTGTATTTTTTCGTTTTTCAATGCTTCCACTTCACACTTTCTTCTCGCTTTATATTTATCTTTTTGTCATCTTGTCTCGCTTCTATCTTTCATCGTCATTACTACTAAATAGTGATCCATATCTCCATTTGCCCTTCGGTAGGTTCTTGTATCCGTTACTTCTTTCAAGTTCTTTTTTGTCATTAAGATATGATCGATTTGAGTTTCGGAGGTTCCGTTTGGATGTCTCCATGTAAGTTTGTGGATCCTTGGATGTTGGAATATGGTTGTAATTATCATTAGGTTCATTGTTGTTGCTAGTTCGCACATTTTGTATCCGTTGTCATTTGTGGTCATATGCCATGTATTTTCTTCTTACGTTTAAAAAACCCTCCCCCCCCACTTGTGCATTAAAATCACCTAATACGATTATATTATCTTGTCTTGGTAACTCCTCAATCACATTTTGTAGTGCTTCATAAAATTGTTTTCTTCTTCTTGCTCGCTCTTTTCTGTGGGTGCGTATATTCCTACTAATGACATTTTCTTTCTTGTTTCTGTTTCTAAGCTTAGTACTGCTATCCTCTCATTCACTGGTATAAATTGTATATAATTATAAATCCTACTCCCTTTTGTCCCTGTTTCTCTTCCCCACTGTAGAGCATGCTGTTCTTTAGTTATTTCCCCCTTTCCTGCCCACCTCACTTCTTGTATTGCCGCTACATCTATTTTGTACCTTTGTAATTTCTCTGCTACTGCTTGCATTTTACCCGGTTCCAGTAAAGTATTTTATGTTCCAAGTTGCAATTGTTAGTTTTTTGGATTTTTTTCGTTTGATTTTTATATTTTCCTTGTTTGTTTGCCTTTTTCTCGCCTATGTCGTCGTCCCTTTTTGTATTCCTTCCTTCAGTTTTTTGGTTTTAGTTCATTACTTGCATTATCTCATTCATACCACATATCATTTATTCTTAACTTTTTGTAGCCCACCTTGACATTGCTTCCTGTTCTTTCTTCCTCCTTGGCTATTTCTTTTATTTTCCTTTGAATGTTCATCCCCTCCACTGTCATATCATTATCGATTACAACTTTTTTGCCCTTCAGTTTTCTTTTATTTGCCATGTCTTGCTTCTGTTGCCAGGTTTCAATTTTGGCAATCATCGCTTTTCTGTTCTCAGTTTTACCTATCTTGTATGCTTCATTGATTGCTACTTTTACTCCTACTTCTTTCAAAATAAATTATTCCACTTTTCCCTTTAGATCTTGATCATTATCTATTAGCAGTCCCTTTATTATTATGTTATTCTTCTTCTTTTGTCTTTCTTGCCTCTCTATCATATCTTCTAGTTTTCCTATTATATCCTTTAGTTATTTTTCTATTTTCCATACTTGTTCTTTCCTATCAATTTGTTCTTGTAGTTTCTTCAACTCTTCTTGCTTTCTTCAAAACCTTCTTTCATCTCTCTTCTCATCCTTTCTATTACGTTCATTATCTCCTCCATTACTTCTCCCGTTGTTTCTTGCTCTCTTTCTCTTCCTGTTTTCTTGATCGGCGATCTGGCTGTTTTTTTACTTTTTTGGAATACGCCTTTGCTTCCTCCTGCTTCTGTTCTTAGATTTTCTGCTCTTTTTCGTTTTATATATTCTCTCAGTTGTCATGTGCTGTTAGCCCTTAGTCTGCTGCCGATTTCTTCCTTTTTAGTATTCATAAATTCACAATCCTATTTTCTCCCAGATCTTGCTTCTTTTACTAAACGTGGCAACGTCGCATTTTCTTCTAATAGGGTTCCAATTTATTTGACCTTCACTGAACCTAACCTAAGTTTATTCGTTGTTTTCTACCTTCTACTTTATTTTCGGCGCTCGCTTCCACACTGCACTGTTTATCTGTAGTATGGTCCTTTCTTATGATTTTCCTTTTAAATTGTTCTATTAAATCCCCTTTCAAACACCTCTAATCACTTTACAAAGTTTCACCACTCTGCACACCACTAACAGTTTTTATCACTCCATGCAAGCTCATATGTGTAATTAAACTACGCTTCTGTGTTGCTTTATAGTCACAAAAATTACAACTGTATGGTTTTTCTTCTGTATGAAATCTTATATGTAGAGCTATTTGATCTTTCCGTATTGTTTTGTAATCACAAACAGAGCAACTGTATGGTTTTTCTCCTCTATGAAATCTCATATGTGTAACTAAATGAGTTTTATATGCTGTTTTGTAATCACAAACTGAGCAACTGTATGGTTTTTCTTCTGTATGAGATCTTATATGTAGAACTAATTGATCATTCCGTATTGTTTTGTAATCACAAACAGAGCAACTGTATTGCTTTTCTTCTGTATGAGATCTTATATGTAGAGCTAATTGATCTTTCCGTATTGTTTTGTAATCACAAACAGAGCAACTGTGTGATGTTTCACCAGTCTGCACACCAATAACAGCTTTTATCACTCCATGCGAGCTCATATGTGTAATTAAACTACGCTTCTCTGTTGCTTTATAGTCACAAAAATTGCAACTGTATGGTTTTTCTTCATGAAATCTCATATGTGTAACTAAATGAGTTTTATATGCTGTTTTGTAATCACAAACTGAGCAAGTGTATTGCTTTTCTTCTGTATGAGATCTTATATGTAGAGCTAATTGATCGTTCCGTATTGTTTTGTAATCACAAACAGAGCAACTGTATGATTTTTCTTCTGTATGAAATCTCATATGTGTAACTAAATGAGTTTTATATGCTGTTTTGTAATCACAAACTGAGCAACTGTATTGCTTTTTTTCTGTATGAGATTTTATATGTGGAGCTAATTGATCTTTCCGTATTGTTTTGTAATCACAAACAGAACAACTGTATGATGTTTCTCCTGTAGGAGACCTCATATATGTTATTAAACTACTTTTTAGTATTGCTTTGTCTTTAAGATTAGAGCAGCCATAAGGCTTTTTTCCTTTTTGTGAATTTATGCTTATAACTGAATAGTGCTTCAATGGTGCACTGTATTCAGAAGTAGAATATCTATAAGGTTTTTCTCTGCTACAGCTACTTTTTAGTATTGCTTTGTCTTTACGAATATAGCAGCTATAAGGTTTTTCTCCTTTTTGTGAATTTATGCTTATAACTGAATGATGCTTCAATGCTGCACTGTATTCAAAAGTAGAATAACTATAAGGTTTTTCTCTGCTACAACTCTTCATAGCCGTACTTACATTATTTTTGTCAAATGCTTTGCATTCACAACCATCATTGTTTAATTGTAAGTCTTCATCTTTAATATCCACCTCTTCACAGATACTGATGTTATTAAAACTTTCAATGCTTTCTTCTTTGATATACAACTTATCAAAATTTTCATTGTTACCAATGTTCTGTGATATACAGGATGCAGATGGCTTAATATCCAAGATTTCTTGTTTTATCTCCATTATGTTTAGTTACATAGAGCCAATGGAAGTAGGATATCTTCACACCTATAACAAAAGTCAATTAGTATTAACCATTCGGAATTCAACAATACAGGGGCAATATACACACAAAGTAACAGGGTACTTGCAATGATTAATAGTTTTAAAGGAAAACTTGTTTAATCAAAGTCAGTCGGATACATTTCACGTTAAAACAAAAACATACGATTTAATCTGGATTAAAAACAAAAGAATGAAATTAATAAATCATCCAGTATTCAACATTTGCCATGTGACATGAAACGTGGTTTACCATCAGGAACGAGTAAATGGGGTGGGTGTTAAGGTATAATAGCGCGTAAAATGACTCATATCGGGAAAGAATTAAACAGGTCCACTGTCTCAACCAAGCTACAATCGCCGATAACAAAAAGGGTTGCCGGATTCACTAAGGGAGATGGGGGGGTCCGTTACAAGACCAATCAGGGCAACGGCCTATTAAAAGAAAAGCAGATGTACTGAGAAAAGTGCAAATGGGTGCACCTTCTAACATCAACCTTGGCAGTACTTGGTCGACCGATCTACGTACAACAGCGTTGAACTTACCTTACGGGAAAACTCCTCTACAGATTTCTAAATCCCTTTTACAAAAGAAAACACACACAAGTTCGCATGCAAATGTCACAAACATCAAAGAGAAAAACACAGCTAGTTGAAAATGGAATATATTACGTAGAAATATATAAGTAAACATTTGCTCAGTAATTAAAGGTCACGAAAATGGTTATTATTATTATCATTATTATTATTGGTAGTAGAAAGGCAGCTTAAGCTGATATATCCACATATAATATTAAATGATATTTTACATTATGTTGTATCATGTTTGTTAGTACGTAGTTGTGTTATTACTGACTCGCAAACAGTGACAACTTTAATTATTCAAGGAAATTACTCATAAATAAATCTTGACGGAAAACAATCAAATGTGACTCAAAGGCGTTAATTACTTTAATCGCAACAACGTTAGGCTAAGTATAAACATTAACACTGATGGTAAATGTTCAATTGAGCGTACTGACAGCTACAACAGTTTAAAACGGTCAATTCTAAATTGACAGCAACGTTATGCAAAATGCCGACACTTCAATAATCACTTCTTTCACTGTAATCTTTCCGCTCTAAAACTATTACAAAGAGACGGTACTTTATAGGGGTCCAGGTTGTTGCAAATCGATGTTCAACGAAGCTGCAGGTGGTTGTCTCCAAGCGACTGCTCCAAAGACGCTTGAAGAAGCTGCAGAACAGCCTAGGAGTGCTGTCGACAAAGGGGTCTAGACGACTTTACATCCCCAAAGAGGGTAGCACGAAGCACATAACAACATGGCAAGGATTCGAGACGATAAACGTAACTATTACGTCAAATTAGCCCCACCAGAGATTCCCAATTAGTTAATCCGCCCACGAGGCGTTAATCGGTGGCGCCAACTCCGCGCTACTGGAATTTCTTGGCTAACAACGGCACCACAAACGTCACTTATCGACCACAAGTCCGACCGTCAACACTCCCACATGCAGTTCATTTACTTACGACCTAACGCTGCCTGATTCCAAACACGAGAAAAGTAACCTGTTTACCTGCGGAAAAACAACAAAACGCGGGACATGCACAAGGAAAAACTGACGGCCTCGCGTGAATCGAGCCGTTATGCGTATGTAGCTTAAAGGCGAGCGTCGCATCAAAATTACGCCGCTTGGAAACAACGGCTGAAAACATGTGTTCGTCTAACTCGTTCGCACTCAACGCAACCGATTCCTTCTAGCGCTGCATTTTGCGTCCAAAAACGGATCGTCGTGACGGACTGTGTTCTACTTAAGCGACCACAGACAGGCACATGTTTAGAAATTCTCTTTTATAGACGGGATTTTAAATTAAACGAGAAAGCCCATCAAATTAGAACTAAGGTCGTAAAAACGGAAAATGTTCCCACATGGGGTTACCACTGAGAGGCGGTTAACTAGAGGACTGTAGGATTTATTTAGACTCGCCGGAGACTCGAAATACTATTGTCTCACTTTAACACGATATGTCGCAATTATATCGTGCACTGTCCCACTCGTTGCATTTGATTTCAAAGCCTCTTGCTGCAGCAAACAACAGTTTGTTAGGGTTTTTGTTATTGTGCACTGTATAAACGTCTTTTCTCAGGTTAATACGCTAGTATTTTTACTGGAACTATACACCAATGATAATAAGAATATTTCTGTTCTTCCAACATGTTTACCCTATGGAGCAGTCACACAATGGGAGTTTCCATAGTTTGCAGTGGATTCGCTAATGCAAGCGAACTTCTTTACTGATATATGACGTCACGGAGCGGCCATGATGTTAAGGCGATTTCGTGCGAATTTTAGTAGGTTTAAATTAAATATGCAATAACATCTTAATATTCCTTTAAGAAAAAAATTGGTATGATGCCTCATTTATACGGCTTTCAAGAACACATTTACGCTGGTTTTTTCTTAACAGTGCAAGAACCCTATTATGCCCAAGTGGGGTACTATCATTATCTATACGAAATCTGAAAATAAAGCTGTATAATACATCCTGAAACGGGCCATCTGGCATCATTTGCCTGTTATGCTTATTTCCATAAGTTACATCCAAGTTGTATTTTCCATGTTTTATTCTTGTAAATTATACTTGAGCATTGTATTTAATATAAGCAAATGCGCGCCAAGTCGACTCTGTGCTGTAAGAGTATTGTGAAGTTGAATTTTCGCATGCAGTGGGAATGCACGTCCGAGCCTATTCGCTGGATGCGGAGAGATTCAACTCATGCAGATGTAAAAAGGAAGAAGTAAGTCGTTTGCGTGCTTGACCTGAGGGCGCACGCTGACGATGAACAACCCCAGAAGTGCATTGTGTGAACATCGCCTTAAGGTGAATTAAATAAAGCCTCCCTTGCCACTTGGCCTTGATTTTAAGGTCAATGCCTTGTCCTTGGACGCCGCTCGGCCTATATTTCAAGGTCAGAAAATAATTTCCCTATTGAATATTCGTTGTATTTAACTAGAACTATATTTCAAGCTTCATAGATTTAGAAAAATATTAAACACGAGATAAGCGCACAGCCTAGGATACCTCATGTGTAGACCTACACCTCCCTGCGGGAGCCGTATATGCACGGAGTGTCTTTACCATTAAACCACCGAGTCTTATATAAATATTAAGATACTCAACCTCGGACACCTTAGACCACTTGACCAACGTGACGGTTCAATAAGTAGAAAAACATAAATACAGTAAGGTGCGCAAACAAAGAATAATAAAATAACAACAGGCTAGACTAAATGATTATAATATCAACATTAAAAAATACGACAGTCTCCATAGCTCAGTGGTTAAGCAATCTAGCTACTGATCTAAGGGCCGAGAGTTCGATCCCCAATCCCGGTGAGGTTTAAAAAAAAATGCGGATAAAAACCTCTACAGAATGCCATCATTCGAAGTTATGTAAAGCTGTGAGTCTACTACGATATGTAGCATGTAAAAGATCCCTTGCTAGGGTTGGAACTCCTTAGTCTCGGCAAATTCTAAGTAGGACGAAGGTACCTGGTACTCTGCATGACTAGACCTTGTCCACAAGGTTGGCAAAAAAGGCCTATGAGGGTCTACTTGTTGGACATCAGTCTCCCCACAAAAAAAAATACTACTAATACTACACAGATACACAATACAAAGAATAAAATAGTGCTTAAAACAATAAATTGTAGAATACGACAGGAATTGTCTGATGGTGAAAGAAGCTTTAGTACAGTAGGCAGGCTTATTTTTTAGCAAAACAGTTTGCCAATTAGTGTCCTACCATATGTAAGAAAATGGAATTTTATCTTGAACGTTAAAATATTATCTTCAGTAGAATTGTTCACTTGTATTTTAAATGCAGAAATAGTGGTGAACAAACCGGTATCCATTTTATGTCACGCCTCTACAGATTAGTGGTGGATAATGTGAACATACAGAATGAAATTAGTTAGAATGCAGTTTATAGGCTTTGTATGCATTAGACAGAAATAGACTATTATGCGATTAACATCTAGTACCCGCCTAATCCAGATGTTTTGTTTTTAGAAAAGCTGAATTCTAGAATAAATACTAGATTTTAAGTCACATATAAGTATATTTCTATCTAACACATATAAATCGCATAAACTGTATTCTAGCTCATTTGACTGCCTAGTTAACATTATCTAAAACAAATCTGTATAGAAGTGTAGTAATTTGTGTAGATTTTAAAATTACATCTATGTATTCATGGCATGTAATACCATCGTGGAATTCTTAAAAGTCAGGAAATTGAATAAGAACCTGCCATTTTCGAGAATTTTTCATTAAGATCTTTTATTGTATGTCTTTAGAGTTACTATAAACATTTATCATTTTGACTAGTCAATTCAACATTCAGAAGTTGATGTTTCTTGACCAATCGTGTATAATTCTAGATAATTTTACTTGTATCTTTAATATCAGATATTTTGAGGCGTTTTAGTCATTGTAATAGCGGATAAAGTTAGAAAAAACTTTGCATCTGATAATAAACCGCCTTCCTTTCATGGAGTATCTGATTTGTATTGTCAACTCATGTTGGTACTTATATTAAACAGAAAAAGAAGACTCGTTAAATTATCTTTCCAAATTACGCTAGAATCCATTTTTTATCCAGACATAGTTACCGTTTTAAACTCAAATGTGAGTTTCCTGTCGGCAAATAGACTCCATAAATAGTCAACATATTTTCCGTTTTGTTATAATTCTTCCATTTATTTACAATTTAATAGAAAACACAAAGAGGAATGTTTTGAACTGTTTTCCATTTCAGATAGTGTCTATTTCCTCATTATAGAAATAATGATCTGAACTCATGATTTTAGTTCTGTAACCAAAGACGCTAACCATCACGCTGTAGAAGCGTCTTCTGTAACTGTACACATCTTTTAAAAACTGTCTTCAATGCAAATTAGAAAAATCTGAAGTGTTGTACGAGGGGTGATCCCCATGCTCCCCCCCTGACCAACTTCCGGTTTGAAAATTCAAATTTTTTTACCTTATTTTTCTACGTAATCTCCTTTAAGACTAATGCATTTATCCCACCGATGCTCCAATCTCTGCAAACCACTGATTTACAGCATGTATTACTTCATTATTGCAAGAAAATTTCTTCCCCCGAAGGTATTCCTTGAGTTTGGGGAACACTCTGTAATTGCTAGGGGCGAGATCTGGAAAATATGGCGGATGTTCAAGTAGTTCAAAGCCTGCATTGACTATGGCAGCCATAGAAACACAAGAAGTGTGGCTCGGTGCATTATCCTGGTGATACAGCACACCACGCTTCAATTTGCCACGACGTTTTTCATTTATAGCTTCGTGCAATTTTGATATTAATTTAAATAATAGTTGCCTGTTATTGTAGCTCCTTCTTGTAAGAAATCAATTAGAATTACTCCCTGTGCATCCCAAAAAACAAACCCCATTACTTTTCCGGCTGATGGATAAATCTTAAATTTTCGAGGAGGTGGAGAACCATGATGCTTCCAGTCCATTCTTTGGATTTTGGTTTCTGGATCATAGTGATGAACCCACGTCTCGTGCATCGTTACAAATCTGTCCGAAAAATTCTGAGGATTCTGTCTGTATTTCATCAACAGGCATTTACAAATCACAACTCGGAATTGTTTTTGTGTTTGGGTTAACATCTGCGGAACCCACCTTGCAGATAATTTTTTCATGACTACATGATCTCTTAAATGTTGTGGACAGAGTGATACGAAAAGCCAGTTTCCTCAACTATTTTCCTTACAGTGACTCTTCTGTCTTGCATTACTAGATCATATACTTTCTCGATGTTTTCCAAAGTTATAACGGTTATTGGCGGACCACCAGCATGTTGATCTTCGCATGCTGTTCTTCCACATTTAAATTCACGGCACCATCGTTTCACATAATCATAATTAACAGCACACTCCCCTAAAGTGTTTATCAAGTCACCATCAATTTGGGTGGGAGTCATACCCTTCTTTAACAAGTATTTAATTACCGCTCTTTGTTCACTGTGCTCCATTTTTGCCATATATTGTCACTTTTTTGAAACAAACAACTGCTGTAACCAAACAAAGTTAGATACAGACTTGCTTCTGCGCATGCGTTGTTGACACATATCGGTAATGGACATACTGCGGCATAAGGTTCGTATCTCCATTAAAAGCAGGTCAGGGGCGGAGCATGGGGATCACCCCTCGTATTCTAAACGTTTTAATTCGGTATCCGAGGGATATCCAGAATTGACCTGGACTTTTATTTTAGAAACAATAACAATAACGTAACATTACACAAACATATATTATTTTTCAATATGTCACACCTTTATAACCCACTTATTCAACTGCTCCGGTAACTTGCGAATTCCTGTAGAAGAAATATTCTTTGGTTGCGTGAGCAAACAAGTTTCCACCATTTCCACTTTGTTACACTTGTGCTTATGGATGATGGCTTCTACACTACCAACACTAATTTTTAATATTCCAACTAAATCACAGACCTTAATCTTTCCTGGTTTGTTGAGTGAGGTATTTGATTTTTTAAAAAAGGAGGTAGAACAACAACAGGACTTAGAAAATTGTGCCCTGATAGTTGACGGAATGTCAATATGGAAACAGATAATTTGGGATGATTCAAAACGGAAGTTTGTAGGGTACATAGACTATGGTGGAATTGTTGATACTGATTATGATTCACCTGCATCTGAGACACTTTTTCTGCAGATAATAAGTTATAGGAACAAATTGAAATTACCTGCCGCGTATTTTTTAACAAATAAAGGAAATGCTGATATCCAAACGCAAATCATAATGTTGTTTACAGAACTTGTTTGAAGTAGGAATTGTAATGAGATCAATTATATCAGATGGCACAACAACAAATACTCAAACATTTATTAAACAATTAATTGGTTCTGACCTTTATGATGATATTTCATATTTCTATCATCCATGTGTTGCAGATGTTAAAGTTTATTGCATATTAGATACCTGTCATATGTTAATTATATCGTCTGAAACAGGTACCATACATTGGACATTTATCAATAAATTACACGAAAGGCAGAACAAGGAAGAGCTTCGCCTGGGAATGCTTTAACATTTACACATATTAACTATCAAAAAAAAAATTATGAACGTCCGATTTGCAGCACAGGCCCTGCTACTGTACTGTCATATTTAAAAAACAAAGACGATCCAGATTTTAGAGAGTGTGCGGCTACTGTAAATTTTATTAGCATAATTGATAACATTTTTGATGTTTTGAATGTCGGAAATCCATTTGGAAAAGGCTATAAAGCTCCCATTCGCCCTGAAACACTTCCTTATTTCAAGGAAATTTTCAATGAAGCCATTCATTACTTAGAAAATTTGAAAATCGATTGTATTTCAATTTTACATCATCCAATAAAAACGCTTGCCTTGGGATTTATTCTCACAATGAGAAGTACGCAAGGGTTGGCACAGGATTTGTTTAATCTGGAGCACAAGCCCCTGCAATATTTTCTGTCTTATAAAAGTTCCCAAGACTACTTGGAAATATATTTCAGTATACGTGGCCGAGGAGGGTGGAATAACAACCCCAATACATCACAGTTGCGTTAAGCACTAGGGCAATTGTTACTTTGAAATTCCATTGACCAGTGTTTCTGCAAACTGTATGAATTTGGGTAGTAAATGCACTCCAACATTTGAATTTCGGAACGAACACAGACGTGTAATATCTGATGACACTAATGAAGAGGATACTTTTGATTTTCATATATTGAACAAAATAAATGAACGCAATCTATCGGAGTTTCAAGAAAATATGCTACATTACATAGCAGTAAAAAATACTTTGTGCTCTCATTGTTATCCCGAAATGATTTCAGACAATCAAATCGTATGTATTGTCGCTCTTCAAGTGAATCGTTTGAACAATTTACGACTTTTGCTTCAAATGGCAGACTAATATATGCTTCTGACATAGTGTATAAAATCATACAGTTTCCAGAAAAGTATTATCGAATATTGGAAAACAGTGGGTCTTTGATGAAAAGTAGCGTAAAAAATTTATTGCGAAATGCTGCAGTACAAAAGTTTGCCTCCAACCTGGAGATTTTTCAACCTACTCACCCAGCAGCAGAGGATTTTATTTCTGAGGACCTTCATGAAATTCAGTTAATAAGAGGGATTGTAAACCAGTTTCTCAAGTGTCGAATGCCACATCATGCCAAACTTTGCAATGAAAGTTTAAAGAAACCAAACTGGTTCTGAGGCAGAAATTGACAAAATTAATATCCTTTATCTAATAGACGTGTCTGTCCGGGACGCTGTTTTGTCTGTCTGGGACGCTGTTTCAGCAGCCAAACCGTAAGAGATAGAGAAAAAAGTTATTAAAGTGATATGTTTGGAATGGTCATGTCAGGTCAGGAACCGAATTTCAGTCTCTAACACTAATTATTATCTTAATAATTATCCTAATCCTAACTTTTTAGGTTAGATTCTAGGCAAATTTTATCAAGGCGAATGCGACTGGTAGTTTGCTACCAACAATGACGTCATATACGTACGTGTGGTGAATACGCGTTCTATTTGCAAAACGGTCTTTTTTGTTTTATTAAATGAGACATTTGTCTCACTGGACTGCTAGTCCTTTATCTAATAGACGTGTCTGTCCGGAACGCTGGTCTGTCCGGGACGCTGGTTTGTCTGTCTGGGAGGCTGTTTCAGCAGCAAACCGTAAGAGATAGAGAAAAAAATTATTAAAGTTATATGTTTGGAATGGTCATGTCAGCTCAGGAACAGAATTTCAGTCTCTAACACTAATTATTATCTTAATAATTATCCTAATCCGAACTTTTTAGGTTAGATTCTAGGCAAATTTTATCAAGGCGAATGCGACTGGTAATTTGCTACCAAAAATGACGTCATATACGTACGTGTGGTGAATACGCGTTCTATTTGCAAAACGGTCTTTTTTGTTTTATTAAATGAGACATTTGTCTCACTGGACTGCTAGTTGTTTAATAATCAGTAACGTCCTTTTTTCACATTAAATATAAATTACCATATATACATTAGGCACGTAGGTACTTGTAAATATAGCATTTTTTTAAGGATTAATTTTTATTAACGTTTTTTTTTCTTCAAAATTGTACCTAATAGTAGTAGGTAGGTACGTACTTATATCCTGAATAATTATTGTTTTTTTCTCAAAACTCAGTAACTTGTTAAATTATTATAGTGTTCTTCATTTTAAAATATATATTTGAAAGAGTATAATTTCTTCAACCCCTTAACCCATGTTATTTGCTACATGGGAAATTTATTTGCCCACAAAAGAAACAGAAAATAATATAAACTTTACAACACGGTGGTTCAGGAATTGTCTAGTAGTGTAGCAAATTTTCGCCAGCTAGTTCCTGAGCAGGAAAGGGCGGGGGGGGGTTGTCCGGAAGCGCCACTGGTTCAAGACGGTCCAAACCAGAAAACTTACAGGTGTTCGTGTAAGTTCCTAAACCACTTAGCTGTTTCATAAAAATAATAAATTCAGAAAACACCATAACTTGAAATAACCTAATTATTTATTTACAGTATGTACACACACAAACTCTGCAGCATACTCGAATTTCACAAATCTGTGATAGAATAATATGTTTGTAAATGGAACAGTAGATGTAATTTTATTTTACTTATAAAATGTACAAGGATTTTTTTGTTAATAAATTTGAAGTCAAAAACAGAACTCTACGATCTTAGCTTGCAATTCTCTCGAGTACATGTATCTCAATTGTACAGTAGCAACTTAAACATTAGAACTGCTATAACAGAATACGGGAGATCTCAAGTTCTCATTAAATCGCTTCAATGATCAATTGGTTTACCTAATCGCGATCTATTCGAATTGGTAACATTTCGTCTAAGAGTTTTTACACTTAAAATTGTGTATATTCAACGCTCACAAGGTGTTAATTGCATTATTCAAGCTCCCGAAAACCCTCGCAAAAGGTTTTGTTAAATTTCTAAATATTGAGTTACTAAACGCAACCAAAATTGCTAACAAAGGCAGCATTGCCAATCGAAGAAGATATTAAATACATAAAATCAAAAAAAAAAACCTATTCCGCATATATTATTGCTCGAGGTGAACGTCGCAGATAGCTACACAGAATTTCTTAATTTCCCGGTAACATCGGTTAGGAAGATTACCATTAAACAAGGTAGGCACATCGCATAAGCTTTCACCAAACTAGCCCGAATGATATTTCTAGTTTAAACGATGAGATGCCTAACACTAGCAGATATCTGGAGATGCACAGTAGCGCAGCTTCGTCAGAGCAGGGTAGTTATATGGAGATGCTGGCCACTAGTTGAAATAGCCTCAAGAGTGACGGGCTTTTCTCTAACATTCATATGGGTGAAAAACCTTGTGGTTGTCACAGTGGTGAGAAGTCGTTCATTCAAAGACTACCACATGGATAGGGGTTGCTCAGAACCGCATGAGGGTTGGTCCTCCAGGTGCTTTGGCAAGCGACATCAATGCCACAGGCATAATTGAACCCGAAAAGACGGAAAACGAAATAGCAGTACAAATCGAAGACTAAGAGGCCAGAGCTGTTGGATGGCCTTGAGTGAGTAATTTGCAAAAATATATAATTATCGCAGTATAACTGGCCTCATTCCAGCAATATCACACAACATTTCCTATGGCTGATCAACAGATTTCACCAATAATTTTGGAATTACTTGATCCACATCGAGTGAAAGTTCCAAATCACATGCAGCTCCAGAAGGAATTCATCTCACGAAATCAGTCTTATAAATGGCCGCCGGAAATCGTACTATCAATGTATTTTGAAAATTTTACTATAATCCCTAAGTATCAAGGTTTTTCAAAATATTCCAAAAATGAGTATGCAACCAAGTATACACCCAGAAACTGCAAGTCACTCTAAACCTCTAAACTGCATCTGTATGTATTTAAGCAAAAAATTATTCCAAACAATTCTGGACTGCATCTAAATGTAAAATTACACGTAACACCCACAACCCTTTTTCCTATTTGTATTCATCCTAACTGTATCAAGCCTTGACTGGTCGATATTTTCCATGTCTGAGACGGTAATAACGCTTATTTTAAATTAATTTGTCATTTCTGTTGACCTAACGAATTTTCCCCACCATTTATCTTTTTACTGTATTGTCTATCGTAATCATGAAATCGTTAAAATTACATTTTTTGAGTGCCAATTGCGTTAGACGTAATTGTATTCAATAAGTTAGACAAGGAAGGAAATACCACAAGTAGGCGGGTTGCCTATCTTCAGCGCGTCAAGTTCCAGTTACGTATAAATATATAGTTCATTCATAAATATGTATGCATCGAATCAATATGTAATACTATTCAGCAATAATTAACCTGCACCTATAGAAGCATAATTATATAAGTAATTAACCAGTTATTTTATGAATTACGAGTAACAAATTGACTGCCGACCACTCAGTCTCGGTCTACACTACTTATTACTGCTATGGTTCAGTATGATGTTAATATTAGTTGTAGAGCGTTTACCAAGAATATTAATAAAACATATATAAATCGGTTTTCCAAATTTGTTTCCAGGTTTTTGCAATTTTTTTCTTTTAACCTCAATCATAGATGTCTACTAAGTACTATATTTTGAGTGGGTTAAATGTTTTGAGTCATTGCTTAAATTCAAGTGATTATTACACGTAACTGTCACATAACTAATATCATCCAATGAGAGCCATACATTTTTTGAGAATCGACCAATCCGAACTGATGCAGCACCCTAAAGTCCATTCATTTCCAAGATAGAGCGTGCGCTTTTCACGTGATCGCTGCATTGAACAGGGCAGTATCAGCTCCACACAATGAACATGCTCCCACATTCTTGTCAAAATTATCTATGACATCGACATTTTTTTTTACGACTGATATGTTTTAGACGTCAAGAATGTCTGAGAGTTTTTGATTCATGAATATCGTTATATACAAAGGTACAACATACTCCAGTTGTACTGGCATCTTTATTAACAATATCGCGACCAACATCCACATTACAGCTTTATATACATTTAAAATCGGATGTTTCTCTTGTATATTCAACTGACTCTTTTTGTTTCGTTTTCATGGGGGACTAGGGCCTATCACATTTGCAACCAGTTCGTTATCGGTATCGGTGCTCGACATATTATCAAAATGTCCTAATCCATCAGATTGCAAGCTCAACTGGCATGCAATGTGCACTTGTGCAGACGCTGTAATATACCAGCGACGGAGGCATGCACGTGTTGATCACGCACAAACCAATGTTTTGACGCGCTCTATCTTGGAAATGAATAGACAGTAGGAATGCTTATCAAGCGATAAGCACCCTAAGGATGATTATTGACCTGGTGGATAGTGTCATAATTACGACGATAATTCATTTACATACCTACACGCATCTGAAGCAGTTGACAAAACAGAGAAGTCAGGCAAAAGGCTGCTATTCCATCAGATGTTGCAATTGAAGATTTGTCAAGTTTCTGAAAAAAGATATTGTCAACATAATGGATGATCGTCACTCATTTATGTATTTACTGATATGTTTTAGGCATTTACGAATACTCTATAAGTAGGTACATACAAAACACATTGAATGCACTGAAGATAACACATTTACACAACCGGTTTATAAATTCTTGATGAATGAATCCCACCGATAATCTCCAATTTTTTAACACTTAGGTTATGTTAAAGAAGGTACGTTACAAAATTACTTAACGGAATTCCTGCAATAATAACCACACTGTGGATAGGTAAATAAATGGTACTTACACCGTAGTTTACTTTATGTAAATACCGATCACCAACACAACGATTACGTTAATAAACTTAACATTTAGCGAACGTCGCTATATTGGCAAAATAAAATTACCTAATTTACCTTATTGATCTACTCCTATACAGAAAACCTACTTCGTACTATATAGTACCAGGGGCACTAAATTAATAATCTACATAGTGATGAAAATAGATTAACATTACAACAAACGTTATTGTATCCTAACCTAATACACTACGTTTTAATAGTTATTGAGTAAAATTCCATCCCTCTGTGGCATATTCTTGTTTTCTTGTGCGTTAGTTTATCATTAAAGATGAGTAGCTACAGTCGCGGCCATAAAAACCGGGACAGTTTTTTGACCTAATTTTCAAAATGCCAAAAGAAATGCTGACACTGACAATTCTAATTAATAAATGTCATCAAAAGTCATTATTCAGATGTAAACAATGACTTTTATAGTTATTTATGTATTAAGGGCGTAATCAATAGATTATAGCACGAGGGAATGTTTAAAGCTCGACCCGAAGCGGAGAGCTTTAAATTTCCCGAGAGCTATAATCGTGATTAGGCACGTGGTACATACAACGTTTTATTTCATTTTAGTCCTCAAAATGGACAAAATTCAAGGATTCAGTATTGTGGCTACAGACTAGAGCATCGTCGTAATTCCGGCGCTGTGCATTTCTGGTGTGCTATGGTTTCTATACAGATTGTTGGTGTTGCTATACTACATTGTTGGTGCTTGTTATACTGCTTGGCAACTTTATAGGGCCTAGGGCTATAAAAGCCATTTTACGCCCTCTATCGAGGACCAATAAACAAGATTATGGTTCCAAAATGAAATAAATGGCATTTATTGATTAGAATTGTCTGTGTCAGCACTTCTTTTCGCATTTTGAAAATTAGGTCAAAAAACTGTCCCGGTTTTTTTGGCCGCGACTGTAAATTAGAGCACTGAAGAATTATACAGTTTTTTATTTTGTAAGGCCATGGTCCATAAATTATAATGAAAGATGCTGGCAGTGTATGATGATAATGGGAGAAGCATGTATTTATCCAATAAAATACTGTGAGTCAGTAGAAGATAATGCAAAACCTGGACAGTCAAAAAACTGCAGTTAATCGTGAAAATTTGCAGAATGGACGTTTGAAGATAGAAGAGATTGCTGTGGCGATGAGAACATCCGAACCAAGTCTACTACACCTTTTGCATGAAAAGCTTGGAATGAGCAAGGTGTTAGCCAAATGTGTTCCAGGACTTTTGCCCCTTGAAAAGAAAGATCGCCATCGAGTGATTTCTTCAAGGAATTCGGATTTACTCAACAAATCCACACGTTTTGCCAAATAGTAACAGAAGATGAAATATAGGTCCATTATTGGAATCCCGAGACCGAGTAGAATCAATGCAGTGGTTTGCCACATCTAAAAAAAATTTCGAACACAAGTGTCTGCAGGCCAGCTTATGACAACGGTTCTTGAAACCACCAGGGAATTCTTTTAATTGAGTACATGGAGAAAGGTAAAGCAATCACCGCTAGTGCCTATTCTATCACCCTTGATACACTACATCGTACTATACAGGAAAAGCGTCAAAATTTGTTGAAGATTCTTCACGACAATATAAAAGTTACAAGGCCCAACATGTTCAAGCTTTAATGCAAAAAATTTGGATTTTTCGAGCTGGGTTATCCAGCGTATAGCTCCAATGTGACCCCAGCGTCTTTTATTTATTCATAAACTTAAAGGAAAACTTATTTGGTCGCCGGTTTTCTTCTAACAAACAACTTTAGCGGGTTGTTGGCAACTAACATGGCTCTGTCGACCTAGAAAGAGTGGAATAACCCTATCATCAGAATTACCATAAATACTACTCCACCAGGATCTTACCTGAAGACTCGGGATCCTTAATCAAATACTCATGGAAATGCAAAGGATAGCGAGGATATAGCTGGTTGGAATAACATGAAATAAGCAATGCACGAACATGAAAATAACTATTACAGAATAGATACAATCTCAGAATAACCACACAGAGCATCCTGGGTTTCAAGTGAAAAAGAACTAATTATTGAATTAAAAAAATCATACAATAGACATATTTCTTATAAATAAAACAAAGAACAAAGGCAAAGGAAATATTATATGCAGATTATACATACATATTGTTCTATCCAAGTAGAGACGTATGAAAAAGCAACAGCCGGTGTAGGACTGTTGATAAGAAAAAAAAAATGGTGTGATATACGCACACAACTTTCTTTTGGAGTGATTTTATAATAAGCCAAAAATTAGATTTTTAATTTTTAAGCATTTGTCAAAAATTAGAAATTCTACAGAAACCGTACAAAACACTTTCTAAATATCTGGGCGTAAACATAAATGTGCGCGTAAATCTGCGCAGACGGTAACTTCACACTGCTTAGAAATCTAGGGGCCCTAGTTTAAGTGAATGTTGACCACAAACAAGGTTAACACAAACATAGCCGTATTGTTCTGCGCCATAACATAACAAATATAAATCTTCACTGTCGCTCATGATAAAATAAAATGCAACTCAACTTATTAATTCCCGCTAATCGTACAATTTTTAGGTTACGTTTGTGTTTATCTGTGCCAAATAGAAATTCTATCAACTTTACAGGCATATAAATGATAAATATCCCTAAAATATTTGACTACTGCGCAGGTTTACAACAAAATTTACGAAAAAATATTGAATACGTTGCATACGTATAATTTTCTGGTTAAGCCAATTTAAGCAAAAAAATTTACTAGTAAATTTTTATAAAATTTATTCGTAAATTTTTGCAAAAATTTAGTATCGTGTCATACCAGCTTTAGTTGAAAAGACAAATTTTCTCTAAAATTATAAGTCGAATTAAAAAATGTAATAATAGGTATACTGAGTATTCTATTTAAAATAGGAGTTAATACAAAAAACAGAAGAACTTATTTTAGAGGTATACAACTGAAAAATCACATATCTCATATCAATACATATTAAAAATGTAATAAAAATTTAAAGTTTGAAAAATATCTGTTTTTGAAAAAATAAAAAAACGGAAAAATCACTAGAGTAAACACCATACTTCCGGTTATGCGATTTTTTTCAAAGCTTGTTGTCACATCTAGATAGTACACAAAACTTATATATGAAGTTTCAACGTCATATGTCTTTTCATTTTGGAGATATTCTGTTCACACACACACATACACACAGACTGACAGACAGACCAATGAACAAAAACATGCTTTTTGAGTTCAACGGACTCTAAAATGTGAAGATCTGTTGAAAACCCATTTTCGAATTTTTGGGGTAAATCCAATACAATCTATAGGGTCTCGTCTATTTACAAACCGACTTAATGCCCCGTTCAAAAATTAAAAAACCAATAACATCACATTCTCCTCGATAATTACTATTGGCAACGCTGTCTAGTCCAAAATTAGGTGAGAATTGTAATTTAAGATTAAGCGTTTGTTAAGTGTCAGGTTTGTTTGTTCGTGTGAATTCTATGTTATTGTAAAGAGTGGATATGAAAATAGAAGTTCTTATTAAAGAACTGTGAACACCTAATTAATAATATTAAAAAAGGGACATTACATTTTTTAGATTTGAAATAAGAACACAAGAAACAAAAACAGAAGTAACTCACTGTGATGCAAGATTTACTATTATTGTTTACATCATTCATCTTCATCATTACCTTAGTTACTGTCAGAAAGTCTAAACCTGATGCAGTGTCTTCAAAATCTGCAAGATTTATAATCACTAGTGGTATATTATCAATACTGGAGTTGCCATGTCTTCTATCCTATTGTTTTTTATTAATTCTTCACTAGGCAATAGTGTATTAGCACGTTTCAGAAGTGTATCTAGCCACAAATTTGGCCAAAAATAGGCCTTGTCGTCAGCGTTAAGCAAATATGTATTATAATGAACAACCCCATGGAATTATATTGGCAATGATAAGGAGCAAACGCCCGTGTAGGCGGAGCTGAGGAGTCTTCTTGGAACACTTGTTATACCTATATTTTCTTATATATTACTGAACCATCACTGTTATTTTATTCAAATTTCATATAGTTTCTTCTCTCTTTCTTTGTTCAGGCGTTTTTTTTTCTTGTTTTTGTTTACTAATTAAAGTTGCTTTATTGGGGATGTCCTATGTGCATCTTAAAAATTGTAAATAAATAAATATATGAATCTGACGACACCTCAAGTCAAGCGATAATTTTTTATTTTTCTGTGTAATTTCGTCCAATAGACGTTTTCATATCTGTCATTAACAATATCTGTCAATTCCCTTTTTGGGAATGTTTAGACGCAAATAATAAAAATTAGTGTTAAAAACGTGCTAATAATAATTAAGAAACAGCTAGTATGAACTGGAATTTTATTTTGAATCAAATAAATTTTGTAATCAAGCAAGTCTGAAGCAAAAGCAATCAACTACAGAAAATACACCGAAAAATTCAGCAATAAACATGATGTAGAAAAATTAAACAATAACAACTATAAAAAATGGTACAAACAAAACATTACAACAGAATTAGGAAAAACAAAACAAAAAATAATATAAACGAGTAATGGGAAACATATAAACAAATCGTAAGAAAAAGCGCACAAGAAACCTTAGAGTATTAGAAAAAAAAATAAATGGAACGAATGGTTTGATGAAGACTGTGAAAAGAAAATAAACTGAAGAAAGAAGCGAGATTAAAATGGCTGCAGACAAAGAGAGAAGAAGCTAAAGAGAGATATAAAAAACTTAGAAAAGAATCTTATAGACTACATAAACAAAAAAAGAACACCTGGATCAAAGAAGAGATGGAAAAAATAGAGGTTTTCAGCAGAACTAAGAAAACAAAGAATTTCTACAAGAAAATAAAGGAACAAAAACCGAAGTACCAAATTAGGATGAGAGGTATGAAGAATGAAGAAGGTAGAGTCAAACATGAACCACAAGCCATAAAGAAAATATGGAAAAACATTTTCAAAGCTACTTAATAGACAAAACAAAGAAATACAAGAGTAAGAAGAACAAGTAGAATTTAATAATGAAGAATACAAGAACCAACCTACGAGAATTTATACAAGTAATAAACAAAATCAAAAATGGGAAAGCACCAAGAAAAGATGCCATAAACGGAGAGCTTATAAAGTATGGAGGTAAAGAATTACATAATCAACTGTATGAAATGATAATATACTCATGGAGAGCAGAACAGAAGAAGAAACAATTGTAACCATTAAAAAGAAAGGTGGCCCCAAGAACGGCCGGAACTACCAAGGCATCACATTACTTAATACAGCTTACAAAACCCTTACAGCATTGATAAACAAACGACTACTCACACACACCAACGACCTAAGAGGGATTGCCAAAATGGGTTCACCTCTGGAAATCCACGGTAGATGCACTAGTACACAGAATCAAACAAATAATGACATACACTTACTTGTTCAGCGATTTCCAACAAGCCTTCGACAGAATAAATAGGAAAGCACTAGCTGGCCCGGCAAACGTTGTTCTGCCCAAAAATAATTTGTCTCTGAAACCCGTTTCACCAATATAGAGTTTTAATTTTATGTCATGTCCATCGTCTTGGACTTAAAAATAAATGCCATTGTCGCAATCAACGTCCCAAAAAACCTCATTGCGGTTCGCACGTAAAGTATATACCGCGCAGCTGACTGACTGCGACGACCTATGTTAGCTCGTCGTGCCTTTGGCATTGTAACGTACACTATAAAACGACACGAAATTGTTTTCACAATCACTTATACATAAACCAAATTTGAATGTCGGACTGACTGACTGACTGCGACGACCTATGTAAGGCATTTGGAATTACCCCCTGCTCATAAGTTGCTATTAGTGTCTTATCTCTTCTGCCTTCGGTTACCTGATGCGGATTATGACATGATGGGGAAAACCCTTCAAACCATTAAGCAATGACTGCAAATAGAAACCCACACTTTCGATATTTTCCAATTTTCCGGATTTCTCTTTGGATTTTTCGAATTTTCCCTTTTTGCCCTCGGAGTAAGACAAACAAAACAAAAAAAAATCATCCAAATCCGTCAAGTCGTTCTCGAGTTTCTGCGTTACTAACACACACGATTGATTTTTATATATATATATATATATATATATTAAAGGTAAACATTTCAGGGTGTCATACCGCTTAATAAATTTGAAGATTTCTTCACTGGTTGAAGAACATCTTGAATGGCGTTTGGGGTTGGACGACGTTTCGACGAAATCACATTCGTCATTTTCAAGTTTTTGTAGTCCTGGTTTGGCTTCTAGTTATGCGGCAACACGACGGACTGTCAACTTGATGTACAGCTGACTGAATAGGTTGTTTATCAATTACTGTGGCAACTAGCATCGAGGGAGCTGTACTGCTAGGACGGATGGCTGGTGTTCGCAGAGAATGGCCGGGCCGTTGCTTGTAGTAACGTTGGTAACCACGATGCAGGTAATCGCTTGTGTCGTCGCGGGTGTTCATACAATTCGACGTTTCACGATTTCGATGGCTTCTCGTATGATGCATGCGTCTTTGTGTTCGAGGCTGACAATGCTCTTGGTGTTGTCGAAATCAATCTTGTGCCACATGCAGATGCGGCTTCATACGTTATGAATTCTACCCACTTCATCGAGATGCTGCAAAAGGAGAAAATTACACCGAACGATATCCTCGTGAGCTTTGACGTCGTCTCTCTGTTTACTAAAGTGCCAGTTGCCGAAGCTCTAAACGTCATTAAACAGAAGTATGATCCACCTCAACACATCATCAAACTTGCCGATCATTGTCTCCAGAATACATATTTCATCTATAATGGTCAACGCTACAAGCAAGTAGAAGGAGCGCCCGATGGGGTTCACCTTTGTCTCCCGTCATTGCGAATCTCTTCATGGAGGACTTCGAATCGAAAGCACTGGACAGCACCATTTACAAACCTTTGGCTTCGGTATGTCGATGATGTCTTTGCCATATGGGGTCATGGTAAGAATCGACTTGCTGATTTCCTTACCCATCTCAATAGCATCCATAATAAGATCCAGTTTACGATGGAATTGGAGAAGAACAACCACCTTCCATTCCTAGACGTTCTCATCACCAAGAAGAATGGAAAATTGGGGCACACGGTTTATAGGAAGACCACGCACACCAATCGCTACCTAAATGCTAATTCACACCACCACCCTGCTCAACTACAATCAGTCCTGACAACACTGGTTTGTAGATCAAGAAGGATAGCCGACAAGGAGAATACAAGACAAGAATTAGCAACCCTTGTTCGAGTATTCGAACAAAATGGTTATGGCAGAGCAGCGATTAGGAAAGCGTTCCGACCACCGAAGACCAAAACGCAAGACGCAGAAGAGGAGAGACCTTGTGGCACGGCGTACCTGCCTTACATCCGAGGCACGACAGAGAAAATCGGAAGAATCCTTAGAAAATGTAACATCAGGACAACCTTTACCACGGATAGAAAAATCCAGTCCATACTGAGGAATCCTAAAGAGTACATCCCTTTGGAAAACCAAGGAGTCTACGAGATACCGTGTCGGGATTGCGATAGCAGCTACATAGGCCACACCAACCGGAGATAAAGGCACGCAAGGAGGAACATCAGAATTATGTTAAGAAGATGGAAACACACTTCATCGCTAGTGCATCATATATGGGATACTTTGCACAAGATTGATTTCGACAACACCAAGAGCATTGTCAGCCTCGAACACAAAGACGCATGCATCATACGAGAAGCCATCGAAATCGTGAAACGTCCGAATTGTATGAACACCCCGCGACGACACAAGCCGATTACCTGCATCGTGGTTACCAACGTTACTACAAGCAACGGCCGGCCATTCTCTGCGAACACCAGCCATCCGTCCTAGCAGTACAGCTCCCTCGATGCTAGTTGCCACAGTAATTGATAAACAACCTATTCAGTCAGCTGTGCATCAAGTTGACAGTCCGTCGTGTTGCCGCATAACTAGAAGCCAAACCCGGACTACAAGGACTTGAAAATGACGAATGTGATTTCGTCGAAACGTCGTCCAACCCCAAACGCCATTCAAGATGTTCTTCAACCAGTTGAAGAAATCTTCAAATTATTAAGCGGTATGACACCCTGAAATGTTTACCTTTAATACATATCAGCCGCGAAAACCTTCGTAATAATATATACAATATATATATATATATATATATATATATTGTTATGATACACTATATTCTTTGATAATTTAAATATGAATACTAAAGAAACAGTTTAGTCAAATAACTTTGGAAGTCAGATATAAGCAAATTAATGGATCTAAATACATGTTAAAGTATAATGAAATTAACTTTCTTATTATTGGTTAGTCAAATAATAGCATAATGATTGATTACTCAAACTTAATCTGTAATAAGAAAATTCTGAATAGGAACAAATACCAAGGTTACTAATAAAATGTATCTGTTATGATAATTAAAATAAAATATCTGTTTTTGATTATATAAAAATAGTAGATAGGAGGCAGCAAGAATCGTGTCTAATAGCAATAATTTGTAATTTGTTTAATTAGTTACTAAAACAATTCATAAAAAAAACAGACATGTAATTTTGAAATAACGAATTTGGAAAATAAAAAAACCAGAATTTATGCCTTATTTTATGTAATTATTTGATCAAATACCATTTAAAAAGGCTGTAGACAAATATACTTGGTGGAGGTATAATATTATGAATTGGAACTTATAAGGAATACAATCGGTGAAGAGATTGAACCAATGCAGTGAATTATAAATAATCAATACAGAAGATTACATTATATGAAGAGAATTGGATTATTCATACTACATTGAAAAGGGAATACAAGACAAACAAGAGGTTAGTACGTGTAGCGAATTGTTTTTGGGAAACCTGTGGGTATCATTGAAGACGTAGGACCATCTAAAACAAAGAGGACAAATTCATATTTGGAACAAGATTTATGCTGATACTTACCAGAGAGGATCAGAGTCGCAGTAATCCAGTATAGGAGCTAGGAGATTTGAAGTTAACAGCAGCAGGGGACAACGACAAGAATCCAGTGGTGATGCAGTTTGGATAAGGACTCAGCAGGTGTTTGAGTGCAGTCGGAGTGAGGATCCAGCTTGGAAGGATTTTTGGTAGTATCAACAAGCAAAGTGTTAAATCAGGTTTGTGTTTTAAAAGGTAAAATGAAACATTTATAAAGCTATAACCAGTAAGAAGGTATAAAAATATAATTGAATTTCATACTTACATAAGATATTGGTGAAAGAATTGAATATTAGTTCTTATTGTAAAAACCTTGATATTCGTTCTGAATTTTGATTAATTTGACGTTAGGTGTCATATGTTTGAAAGTCAATGAACTTGCAATTAAACAAAGAGAATTTGACAAGTTAATCATTGGGTTACTAGATATTGCGAACCACCTGAGAGAGTTCATAAATAATATTGAAAAATACGGATTTGAATTGAAAGTGAAAAGTAAAGGGCAAAGTAATACGATAATTTAAATAAATTTAACAGCTAGCATAACATAGCAAATTTTATGGCTATCCCAACGTGGAGCTATTGCAATTTTATGGCGCCGCAACGAGGGCGTAGCAAATTGATGTAGCTTGTCAATGTCAGGTAATTGAAAAGTCAAACGTAAGATTAGAAAATACAATCAAACCATTTATTTGAATATAGCTGATAAACCAGGTTTATGGTTAATTTGTAATTAACAATCACGAATAAAAGAACAGAATTGTAAAAAGGTAAAAGGGTATCATAACTAAGTTCTTTTGAGCAAAAATAGAGTAACAGAATAGGACATTTAATTGAGTAACTAAAGTATTGAATAACGGATTTAATTGGTAAATCAAATATAAAGATATACGATTCATTATAAAGGGTTATAATAAAAAAATAGGTACATTAAACAATTTAACTGAAAGATGGCAGATAAAAGGGTTACAAGGAAAGGCAAGAAGGTGGAAGAAGAGAAAGAAGAAGGACCAGAAGAGATGGAAGCAGTGACGAGTGGTGCTGAAGGTGAAGTAGAAGAAATACAGCAAGGTGATCAGGTAAGAATTCATGAGGAACAGGTAGTAGAAGAAGTCAGCATGCAACAGACTATAGCAAAGATGTGGCAGTTCATGCAGATTCAAAGAACGAGGCAAAGAAAGATTTACAGAAAATTTACAAGGAATGAAAAAGGATTTGCAAGCAGCAATTGCAAGAACTGCACAAGAGAGTAAGAAAGATGCTGAGGAAAGGGAAAACAGGTTAAAGCAGGATGCTGAGGAAAGGGAAAACAGGTTAAAGCAGGATGCTGAGGAAAGGGAAGGTAGGTTAAAAGATGCAATTCAGAGCACTGCAGCCAAGGTACAAGAGCAAAAAGAACAGGCAAAAAGGATGGAAGAATCGATATTGGGATTAAGAGAAGAATTTAATAAGGTGCAAATCGAGAATAAGCAAGAATTGCAAGCACAAATTAACAAGATAAGTGAAAAATTAGAAGTTAGCTTTCGATACAACTCTTATGAAAACAGAATTTTGGATGAAAAACAAGAATTATTATTTGGAACTTATGAAATAAATCAAATGTTAAACAGTTGTGAAGATCATGAAAATGATTCTATTGAAAAGAGAGATTTAAAGAAGCCAATGCAGATAAAGAAGATGTTAGGTGAGGAAGACGATTCTATGGAAAATAATGCTAAGATAAAACAGAATGAAGTAGTCGATAATGAGGAATTAAATGTGGTAACAGGAGGAATACTAAATAATATTATGAGGAAAAAAAATAACAAATATTTAAGAAGATGTAATAGATTTTATAAAATAAGAAGAATTACAGGAGGTTATATAGTTAATGTCAATAAAAATAAGAAGAAAACAAAGAAGGAAACAGTTAAACGACGACTAAAGGAGGAAGCAAAGAAGTTAAAAGAAAAGCTGAGACAAAATGAAGTACCAAGGTTAGAAGATGAATTAAGAAAATTAAAACAAGCAGCTAAAGAAGACAAGGATGTTCAAAAGACTAATGAAAATACTTTTAAAGAGTATTAAGATAACAAAAGGAAACTCGGAACTTGTAAATATGTAAATAGTAATTTAAAAAAAATTTTTTTATGAAGAACCACACGTATTTTAGCATTTAAATAGTTATGAAAATTAAATATTAAAAGAAAGATGATGCCATTGCACTACTAAAAGAAGACAGTATTCTAATATGAAATATGATAACATCTTTAATAAATGAGGAAGTAATTTTAAATAATTTAGATGTCCTGTACAAGAATATAATTAAAGTAATAAAATAGATTTGCTATCAGCAACCAAAAGAAAGATATCAACCACAAACCGAGTGTTAAATGTAAAGATAAGTATAAATCAATGGGAAGATTTTGTTAGATTGTTTATAATAAAAGGTCTCACTGTCGATATGGTGTTAGGAATTGATGTAATTCAGCAATTAGGGATTCATATTGATGGAACACAAAAGTGTATTCATTTAAAAGGGGTAAAAAAATCTTGGAACTGTACCAATAGAGTCAGCCGAGAAAATAAGTGTGTTCAATTAGATAGAATTGGAGATACAATGAAGTATAAGGAAGGTATAATAATTAATAATAATGTAATATGTGATATACAGAGTGATAATAATTATAAGGGGGTTATGCTGAATGATTTGAAAATAGCTGAAAATAATAAGCAATATGAAGGCCGAATACTAGAAATAATCAACAGAAATAAAGATATTATTAATGAAAAGGTAGGACAAGCACAGAAATACATTCATAAGTTGCAGGTTGACGAAACGAAAGGTTTTAATAGCAAATCTTATCTTATTCCATTTGCATTAATAGAACAAGTAAGGACTGAAATTAAATAAATGATACAGATGGACGAATTAGAGGAAGATTTCATATTACAATGATTTACCCATATATAACGAAAACTTAGAAAACATGAAAATCTGTAAATATTGCATTAAATGTTGTTGGTTGGTAAAGTTAATTATTTCGTTTCTATAGTAATTTTAAAATAGATAGATGTAAATAGGTGTTGATTGTTATTAATTTAGATAATAGGATATTTGGTTGGGTTCTACAAAATTTATTAATTAAATAATGAATTAAGAAAATACATTTGAAATAAAACGAGTTTATTAAAAATGTTTTTCTTAATTGAGGAATTATGTTATGATACACTATATTCTTTGATAATTTAAATATGAATACTAAAGAAACAGTTTAGTCAAATAACTTTGGAAGTCAGATATAAGCAAATTAATGGATCTAAATACATGTTAAAGTATAATGAAATTAACTTTCTTATTATTGGTTAGTCAAATAATAGCATAATGATTGATTACTCAAACTTAATCTGTAATAAGAAAATTCTGAATAGGAACAAATACCAAGGTTACTAATAAAATGTATCTGTTATGATAATTAAAATAAAATATCTGTTTTTGATTATATAAAAATAGTAGATAGGAGGCAGCAAGAATCGTGTCTAATAGCAATAATTTGTAATTGTTTAATTAGTTACTAAAACAATTCATAAAAAAACAGACATGTAATTTTGAAAATAACGAATTTGGAAAATAAAAAAACCAGAATTTATGCCTTATTTTATGTAATTATTTGATCAAATACCATTTAAAAAGGCTGTAGACAAATATACTTGGTGGAGGTATAATATTATGAATTGGAACTTATAAAGGAATACAATCGGTGAAGAGATTGAACCAATGCAGTGAATTATAAATAATCAATACAGAAGATTACATTATATGAAGAGAATTGGATTTATTCATACTACATTGAAAAGGGAATACAAGACAAACAAGAGGTTAGTACGTGTAGCGAATTGTTTTTGGGAAACCTGTGGGTATCATTGAAGACGTAGGACCATCTAAAACAAAGAGACAAATTCATATTTGGAACAAGATTTATGCTGATACTTACCAGAGAGGGATCAGAGTCGCAGTAATCCAGTATAGGAGCTAGGAGATTTGAAGTTAACAGCAGCAGGGGACAACGACAAGAATCCAGTATAGCAGGTGATGCAGTTTGGATAAGGACTCAGCAGGTGTTTGAGTGCAGTCGGAGTGAGGATCCAGCTTGGAAGGATTTTTGGTAGTATCAACAAGCAAAGTGTTAAATCAGGTTTGTGTTTTAAAAGGTAAAATGAAACATTTATAAAGCTATAACCAGTAAGAAGGTATAAAAATATAATTGAATTTCATACTTACATAAGATATTGGTGAAAGAATTGAATATTAGTTCTTATTGTAAAAACCTTGATATTCGTTCTGAATTTTGATTAATTTGACGTTAGGTGTCATATGTTTGAAAGTCAATGAACTTGCAATTAAACAAAGAGAATTTGACAAGTTAATCATTGGGTTACTAGATATTGCGAACCACCTGAGAGAGTTTCATAAATAATATTGAAAAATACGGATTTGAATTGAAAGTGAAAAGTAAAGGGCAAAGTAATACGATAATTTAAATAAATTTAACAGAACAGATAACATAGCAATATATACATCCTTCTATTAAACCTGAACCATTAGGTATTCCATACTATCCTGCTCCAGCTATTTGTAGAACAGATAGAAAAAAATGAATTGCATATTCGGGTGTATATATGGGGTGGGAGAACCGAATCTGTAACATATACATAGAAATAAAGAAATTAGAATTACTCATATTATCATATTAATCACACCATGTTGAACCAGTATATTTTTCGCACTAACCTGAGCCAAAATATACAATTTTATGTAGTTGAACGAATTATTCTGAACCATTCCAGCGTTGCCACAGTTAATACAAAGTTATTTATAGTTTTTATTTACTTGAGGATTATGTTACTGTTATCAGTTTGCCGGAAAAGATATAAAATTAAGATTTCAGTAAATTCTGCATTTTGATTTCAGCATTTTAAGGGGGATATTTCTGAAATGAATTAATTGTACATTACAACAAATAAATTGTTGTGCCCTGCAATATTACAAACGAAATCACATTGCGTTTTCGGTTTTACTAGTAATAAGTTGATGTAGCGTGGTGATAGTTATTTCATTTATTAAAACAATTTACCGCTGGACTTGAGTGTGCTTAATTGTGTAATTAATATGTCGAGGAGATCGCAAAAGATCATGCCTTTAGCGCTGCAAAATCAAACAAAAGGTAGGTAAATAACAAGTAAAATAATACTGCCTATAATAAAAATATCAATTAGCCGTATATAGGGCGTAACAGCTTTTTCTTGATAGCTACCAGAATAGCTTACTAAAGTAATTTACCTAATTGTGCTTCCTAAAGGGAGTTATGGGTATTGAAGTTCAGTTTTACATTTTTATAATTTTTACAGTTATTTTAAACAAGAGAAATAGATTTAAGATAAAATTTTTAACATAATCTTTGCATCAATACCTATCCGTTTTGCAAATTTTCAGGAATTTTTGACTGGCCATTGGCATGTAATCCAATTTATTGTACTGCCCCTCATTGTCAAGCATAAGACAACAAGACAACAATCAAAGCGGTAGTGTATAATATTTACACTGGAAAATTGAAAATTCCAGCATAGGCTATTGTAGGTATTTTAAAGTTTCTTCAATTCTTTATTACATACTTACTTTTATTTTCGACGTATGTATTTGTCATTGTTTAGAATAAATGGAGACGGTGGTATAAGTATAACAACTAAAGGTAACCCCTTCCACCCCAAACACGCATCTGGGTTTTCCTTAAATATTTTGGTGGAAGGGGTTACCTTTAGTTGTTGTCATTGTTTATTTTACATAATAACATAATTATAGTATGTACTTTTGTTACTAACTTACATCGTTTTAATAAATATGGTTTTTTTTTCGGAGGAGAAATCTTAAGACACCAATACGCCCGTACGTGTTGGCGTGCAGGATTCTTACCTGCTAAAACTCCCCCATTTTGCCACGTATAAGGCACCCGGAAAGGTTGTGTGTACAATACATCAGGTGCATCTGGCAGTCAGGTAACTCAGTTCCAACTATCAGTAGCTTTCATACATTCTTTGATTTCTTAGCTAAAGGCCCTGGAGTCTACGTTCTTCTGCCTCTTTTTTACTCATAACGGTTCTTATAAATTGATGTATTTTCCTCCAGTTTTCTAGTGTTTGTGTCATGGTCTCAATTATGTTATGTACGGTTAAGTTCCTTCCAAGTTCCATGTATAGCTGTGACCGCTCTCTGTGCCACTTATCACAAGTCATCACCGTATGCTCCGCTGTATCAATTTGACCGCAGTATATGCAATTCTCCGTTTCTGATTTACCGATTCGGTGGGTATATGTTTTAAATGACCCGTGGCCTGTAAGAAATTGGGTCATAAAGTAGTCAGTTTTCCGGAATTTGCACCGTATCCATATGTCAATCTGTGGTATAAGTCTTTTTGTCCACTGTGCTACTTGCGTGTTATTGTCCCATCTCCTCTGCCATTCGGTCATGGTATCGGCTCTTCGCTGAATGGCTGCCTCTTCTTGCCTGCCATTACCGTTTCTGGTCTTATATGCATATGCTCTCTCTTTAATTAGGGGGTCAATTGGTGTAACCCCTGTGATAACATATAACGCCTCTGCTGACGTCGTTCTGTATGCGCTAGCCACACGTAGTAGCATTTTTCTCTGAAGGCTCGTTAGAATTTTCTTATACTTCTCGTATCGCAGTATATCGTGCCATATAGGTGCCCCATAAGTTATTGTGGATTGTACCACTCCATTTAGCATAGTTCTTTTATAACTACCCAATCCGCTGATGTTAGGCATTATTTTAGTCAGGGCTGTCACCCGTCTTTCGGCTTTCTTTATGATTTGCTTCACGTGTTCTCTAAAACTGAGTTTCTCGTCTAGTCAAACCCCCAGATATTTCACATGCCTGGCAGGTCTTATAATATTCTCGCCCACTTTAAAGGTTATTTCCTCTCGTTTCCTTGATCCTTGGATAATTACCGCCTCTGTTTTATTAGTTGCCATTGTAAGGCCGTTATTTTTCATCCATTTTTCAATGGCCTCTAGAGACTCGTTTGCATCCTCCATTAGGGATTCCTCGTCCGTGGCCGTTACTGTAAGGGCCAAGTCGTCCGCATATGCTGTTGTAGCGCAGCCCTCGAGCATTGGTAACCGTAATACGGTATCATAGAGGACATTCCACAATGTTGGACCCAAAACAGAGTCCTGTGGCACCCCCTGCGTCACATGCATCGTCGCCTTGCCTTTGGAAATCACTCTATCATTTAGGTAACTATCTATCACGTTGACCAAATATTCACTGATACCTATCTCCGTCAGCCTATTAATGATTTTGCTCCAGGTCGCTGTGTTAAATGCATTTTTAATATCAATTAAGATTATGGCTCCCCATTTAATTCTGCTATCGGTAGCCAACGCAACCACTCGTTCAATGGCATTAATGGTAGATCGTTTGCTTCTGAAACCAAATTGAACCTGTGCTTGACCGTGGTTTCATATAATTTGCCCATAGTATCCAATAAGCATATTGGTCTATACTTTCTCGTACCATCCTGTTGTATAGTGCCTTTTGGAATGAGACATACCGTAGCTTTTTTCCACATGTTCGGAAAACTTTGACCTTCTAAGAGGTTGTACATTATCTCTAGTACACTGTCTGGAATGGATTGGACCATTTCTTTTACTGCTTCAGCTGTAATCCTATCCGGCCCCGGTGCTCTCTTTGTTCTTAATTTATCTGCTGCCCCGGTCAGTTCCTCCCTGCTAAACGGTGTCCTTACTTGTACTCTGTGCCTGTCTATGAATGTCTTCTCTCATGGGAAAAAGTTCTTCCAGGATTTTCATTATATCCTTATCGATATCATAAGGACTAGGTGGGTTTTTAAGATGTCTTGTAACTATTTGGTAGCCTTCGCCCCAGATATCATTGTCGAGTTCGTCGCAAACGGTCTTCCAGTGTGATTTCATAGATTTATATTCTTTTTTTGGGATCCTATATTGTTCTTCAAGATTCTCCAGCCAAACGATGTCAGTTCCACGCTCTCTCGCTCTTGTCAGCCTCCTACGAATTCTATTGCATTCTTGACGCTTGTCCGCTATTTCCTCATTCCACCAGTAGGGCTGTCTTGCCCTAAGCCCTGTTGCGAGCTTCCTGGTGGAAAATTCTTGTACTGATTTAATAATTTCTGCAACATTACCGAGGTTTAAATTTTGGTTCTGTATCATTGTGAGGAGAGCTTCTCTAAAAATGCTTTTATTGAGCGTTACTGCGTCTTTGAATCTAGATGACGCCCTAGCTTTGTTACCCTTGATCGTAAAACATATAAACCTATGTAGGCTCAGAGATTCTTCTTCTGCCACTTCCCACTCTGCTATGATACTTGCCAGTTTTGACGTTCTTAATGTTAGTTGGTTAACGTTACTTACCTACTTATTATAGTGTATTAATAAATCAATCTTTAACATTAGTTTTTTTAATAAACCCTCCACTGTTACCAATTTCTCGTTAAACCAGAGGTTGATGTGAGCTGATAAAATTTCAGGGAATTCAACATTGATTTCTTAGTAATATACAGTTATTTGGGTTATCTCCAACAAATTTCCTTTTGAACATTAAATGTACATGGTCTCCCCTTATCGTGATCACGTTTGGAATTGTACTAAATTTATTTGACGAAATAGAAGAAACTATCTACGGAAATCTGTAGTCTTTCTCAAAAACGTTTTAAGTATACAGGGTGTTTCAAATCCTGGCGAGCGAACTTTTGTAGATAATGGGAGTTAAATATCTGGTATTTTACACCTTTCAGTGGTTGTGCCTGTGGATAAAGAATAGTTTCTTCCCTGTCTGAATTTTTAACCCTACGGTGTATGCTTGTGTACCCACCGTAAAAATAATTTGCTTATATTTTATCTGTTTCTTAAATTAATGTTGTAGCTTCATCTTCTGTTCGGTTACAGATTGCAGTAAAAGTTTTGAATGTAACTTTAATAAATAACTTTCAACAACTTTCAACTTTTTACAGCGGAAGCCGCGGTGGAGAACAATTTTTGTCTGAAAATATTTTTTCGAAAATGTGACGAGGTCTCATAATTTTGCAAAAAAACCTATTTTTATATTTTGGTTCGTTTACAGTGTTACAAACCCAAATGAGTTCCTTTATACAGCATTTGTTTTAAATGTCAAAATAAGTCAAATTTTATTTATAAAAAATGGCCCAAAAGGCACAAAATAGAAAAAAGTATAAAAAACTCGTGTCATAAGTTATTTAAATACTAAAAAATAACCCCTTACCACCAAAATATTTAAGAAGAACCTAAATACGCATTTCGGCAGCTAGGCTGCCATCTTTAGTAAAAGCTAAAACAAAGAAAGCTGGACGCAGTTAAGAAAACACTTCTATACTCCGTCAACTATCAGAGTCTAATCTAAGTCATTTATACACTCGTCCTTTGGACTCGTGTTGCAAAACCTTCCTCATGAAACTTGTCCTTTAACATACTATTTTGGACTGGATTTTAATAACCAAAGCATAAATACACTATTGCCAAATCTATTGGTTCAGCTTTATCGGAAAAAGTATATACTATATACAGAACTCAAAGCAGCGCCAATCCCTAATGCGCACATCCCTCGAACTTAAAAATACATATATCTATCAAACCTGAGCCATTTTAATCATGCAATTTCTACCGTCTGGTGATTTTTTAACCCGGCAAAGCCGAGTGAGATGCAAGCAGCCAGTATTAAGCTAATAGAAAGAGACTGCACCTATAATGTTGTTAGCTTAAATAAATTTTTATTAAAGCAAAACTTACCTGAACCACATATATGGTTCAGGTCCGTCAGGCTGGTTCAGAATTGTGCATACAGATACCCTCGGGTGGTTCAGCTTTGTACCATTACTGTATCTATATATATATATATTTATATATATACGTATATATTGCTATGGTACATAGAGAGAGAAAATAATTTAAATATATCGAAAATTAAGTGCAAAGAATGGAATAGTATTAGTATAGTAATCATTGAAAAAGGCTAGGAAATATTATAATGCAAACAACTTAATGTTGCAGGATAATGAATCAAAGTCCTAATATAAAATGTCTAGAGTGTGGCATTCAATTTAAATAATGGTAGTCAAGAGATAGAAAAATATGTTTTAGGGGATTATTAAATAAACAAACTTGAAAACTGAAATGTAAAGTATTTTTCGACTAATAAACTTTAATATACTATAGTCCTATTTATCTAATAACTATTTTGGCATGATAAATGGACTATACAGGAAATTTACGTGGTACTGAAGTGAAAATATAACTCGACAATGTAAATGAATTTTACATGGTATAACTACAGGAGTGCAAGTAAATACAAAGATAAAATATAGCAAGAATGGAGGATCAAGGTTATTAATTGGAACTATATAATAAAACATCAGTAAGAGTAACGATTTGGATATAATTGATTGGAATTTTAATACAAAGGATTGGCGATTGGACGTTCTTTTGGAGTGTTGACGCTGCTTGGAATTTCTGTGTGCTGCGGACAATACCATATGAAAATAAGAAGCTGCAAATTATAAATATGAGCCTGAAAAGTTATGCAGATGTATGGCATAGTATTATAAAATCAAGGTATGACAGTTACAAAGAGTTTAGAAAATTATTCATAGAACAATATAGGAGTAATGCACATCAGGCGCGAGTAAGAACACAGTTAACAACTGGAAGGTACATGGAAAGAGGTAGTACACGGGAAATATATGTCATTAATAAATTTAACAAAGCACAACATCTTACTCCAAAATTATGCGAAGAAGAAATAGTTCAACATCTATCAAGACATTTAGAGGAGGAGATTACGAGAGCTGTTGCAGTACAAAATATAAAAACCATGAGGACTTTTTAGAGATAGTTCGAAATTATGATATGGCAATTATAAATCATAGAAGTAATTACAGAAGAGAAGTTCGAGTTTTCCAAATTCTAGTAAAAGAAAATTCGAGGAAATACAACAAAATCAACATAATTTAGGCCAAAATAATTTTAATAATTACAGACAAGGTGAGAGGAATTTTAATAATAATGGATACAACAGGAATTATGATAGATGGAGAAGCTACCAAAATAGAAACAATTACCAAAGGAATGTTAATGACAGATATTATAATGGCAATGAACGGAGAAGATATCAACAAATGATAGACGAAAAGAATAATCAGAAATCAAATCAAGATGATAACAAGAACAAATACCCTAACAGACAGTATATTAATACAGTGTATAGAACAGAATATGATAGAGGAAGACCGAGGGAAGAAGACCGAAAGCAAGAGGATGAGGTTTATGAAGATTCCTCAGAAGATAAAAAAAAAACTTCAATTTTAATTAATTTAGTTAAGAACCATACGTTTATCAACACTAGTTTGGAGAATAATGGACAATTTTTATTAGAAGAGAAGAAGAAGATAGCCAAATTTCAACATTACCATTTTTAAAAGTTATTTTAAATAATAATGAATATTTAGCATTAATTGATAGTGGAGCAATGGCCTCTTTAATAAAGGAAGAAATAATTTTAGAAAATATAGACGTTTTACATAATAAATTAATCAAGGTTAATAAAACAGATTTACTATCTGCAACGAAAAGGAAAATTTCAACTACTAATCGAATATTGAGTATTAAAATAATAATTGATAAATGGGAAGGCATAGTTAGTTTATTTGTAGTAAAAGGCTTGAGTATTGATTTAATAATAGGGGTCGATATCATTCAACAATTGGGAATTCAGATAAATGGAGAGCAAAAATGCATTCATTTAAAAGGGGTAATTAAATCTTGGAACAGTACCAGAAGTGTCTGCCAAGAAAATAAGTGTAGCCAATCAAAGAGTATTGGAGACGCATTGATGTATGATAATGATAAAATAATTATTAATAATGTACTAAGAAATATGAATAATATTAATTATAAAGGGATTTTGTTGGATGATTTAAAGATAGGTGAAAAGAATTTGCAATTCAAGGGCCTAATATTAGAAATACTTACTAGAAACAAAGAGATTATCAATGATAGAGTAGGACAAGCTCAGAAATATTTACATAAGTTGCAGGTAGATGAGTCAAAAGGTTTTAACAGTAAAACGTATCCAATTCCTTTTAATTTGAGAGAACAAGTAAAGAAAGAAATACATAAAATGGTAAAAGATGGCGTAATAGAGTCTTCCAAAAGCAATTTTATTAATCCACTAGTAGTTGTAAAGAAAAACGATGGTTCGCTTCGTTTATGTTTAGATGCACGCAAAATAAATCAAATAAAGAAACCACAATACGAATCTCCACAAACGATTGATGGTTTATTAAGCAGAATTTGGGATAAGAAAATACTTACAAAGTTAGATTTAAAGAATTCTTTTTGGCTTATTCCATTACATGAAGAGTCGAGGAAATATACAGGATTCAGTATTGATGGGGAGATTTTTCAATTTAAAGTAGTACCATTTGGACTTTCAACATCATGTGCTGCACTTGTTAGAGCAATGCAGAAAATTCTAAATCAGTTTGAGGATTTTTGTGTGCACTATATTGATGATATTTTATTGTTTTCTAAGAATGAACAACAACATTTAAAACATTTAGAGACTGTAATAGAAACACTGAATAAAAATGGATTAAAATTAAATTTATCAAAATGTGAATTTATGCAAGAAAATGTAACGTACTTAGGTTATGAGATCAGTAAAAATGGAGTTACAATAAATGAGAAACGTATCGAAGAAATTAAGAATTTGCCTCGTCCAAAGAATTTGAAGAAGTTAAGAGGTCTGTTAGGTGTTTTTAACTATTATAAAAGATTCATTAATAATTATTCAGAATTAACGTTACCTTTGGTACAGTTATTAAGAAAAGATACAAAATGGGCATGGAACGAAGAACGTGAAGCAGCATTGAATACAATCAAACAGAGGTTTCATGAAGGGCTATTGTTAAAATATCCTAATTTTAAAGAAAAATTTGTACTTCGTACTGACGCTTCTGACCAAGCAATCGCAGCTGAGCTAATACAAATACAAAATGGGATAGAAGTACCTATATGTTTTATTTCAAGGATTTTGAAAGGTTATGAAATCAGATACACAATAGCGGAGAAGGAGATGTTAGCAATAATTTTCGCAGTTAATAAACTAAAATTTTATTTAACTGGTAATAAATTTGACATTGAAACAGATAATTCTGCAATATCGTTTCTTAAGAATAAAATTTTTCACAATGACAGGTTGTATAGATGGGCTTTATACTTGCAACAATATGAATTTGAAATTAAGCATAGACCAGGAAAATTAATCGTAGTTGCTGATTTTTTAAGTAGAAAAGACACACCGAGTTATGAAAAATCAAAACAAATTTTAATTGGTATTGAAAAAATTTATCAGGAAGGAAGGTTATCAAGACAAGAAATTTTAAACAAACAGATGTTAGAGGAAATACAAGAGTTAAGAAATTTAGTTTTGCAAAGTCAAGGGAATAATTATAAAGGGTACAACATTAAAGAGGATTTGTTAGTAAAAGACGTTGAAAATAAGGAGTTGATGGTTTTAAGTAGGGAAGACATGTTAGAAGTTGTTGAGGAAATACATGTAATATTTGGACATTGTGGCGCAAGGAAAACGTGGTTGATGTTTCGAGAATGCTTTTATAGAAAAAATGATCTTAGATTAATTAAACAATTAATACAAACCTGTCACATTTGTCAAATTGCCAAAGAGAGAAACTTTAAAAACCAAAACATTGTTAAAAGTATCAGAGTAACTGAACCAATGGAATTGGTAGCTATTGATTACTTAAGTAATTTAGTGACAGGACAATATGGGTACAAACACATTTTAATTATGGTAGATGCGTTTTCAAAATTTGTAAAATTATATCCGACAAAAAGTTGCAATACGAAACATGTTATTAGATCAATTGAATATTTTCAACAAGAAGTGGGGAAACCAAAGAGGATATTAGCGGATAATGCGACCTATTTTAAAAATTCAAGGTTGATAAGTAATTTGGAAAGGAATGACATCAAAATATGTTTTTGTAGTATAAGACATCCTCAAAGTAACATTGCAGAAAGATACATTAAAGAGGTAATTAAATATTTAAGAATTTTAACTTATGAAAACCATAATAGATGGGTACAATATTTGGAAGAAGTGGAAAATTTTATAAACAATGTCCCTAATACAACAACAGAAATCAGCCCAGTTACACTGTGTAAACAGATAGTACCAGCGAGACCATGGAGGAAAGAGCAGAGAAATGTTGAAATAATACAATTTTTGGAAAGAACTAGGAGAAGACTGAAGATAATTAACGATAGGTATGAAGAGAAGCAAAATAGAAAAATTTCAAAATGGGTACGATTTAATGTAGGAGATTCAGTGGTTGTTAAAAAACTGAGAATAGGTGATCGAAAAAAAAAGTATGTGCAAAGCTGTTATGTGCATATGAGGGTCCATACAAAATACATAAAATATTCAACAATAACAATACGTACGAATTGATAAGCGAAACGGATGGACATATAAGAGGAAGGTTCCATGTAACCATGATTTACCCATATCGTGACTAGATAAAAACTGTAGATGTTGAAAGAGTTGTTGTTTATTCTAAGTTTTATTAATATGTTACTATGGAAATATAATGATAGTAGAATTGTTGTTGATTTGTTGCTACGAGTTTATTAAAAGTTTTATTTATTAATGTTTGTTCACAGAGAATGTGGAAAATTGAAAAGAGAATTTATAATAAGTTTGAATTATTCTAAAGTTTCTTTTCAATTTGAGGAATTATGCTATGGTACATAGAGAGAGAAAATAATTTAAATATATTGAAAATTAAGTGCAAAGAATGGAATAGTATTCGTATAGTAATCATTGAAAAAGGCTAGGAAATATTATAATGCAAACAACTTAATGTTGCAGGATAATGAATCAAAGTCCTAATATAAAATGTCTAGAGTGTGGCATTCAATTTAAATAATGGTAGTCAAGAGATAGAAAAATATGTTTTGGGGATTATTAAATAAACAAACTTGAAAACTGAAATGTAAAGTATTTTTCGACTAAAAAACTTTAATATACTCTAGTCCTAATTATCTAAAAACTATTTTGGCATGATAAATGGACTATACATGAAATTTACGTGGTACTGAAGTGAAAATATAACTCGACAATGTAAATGAATTTTACATGATATAACTACAGGAGTGCAAGTAAATACAAAGATAAAATATAGCAAGAATGGAGGATCAAGATTATTAATTGGAACTATATAATAAAACATCAGTAAGAGTAACGATTTGGATATAATTGATTGGAATTTTAATACAAAGGATTGGCAATTGGACGTTCTTTTGGGAGTGTTGACGCTGCTTGGAGTTTCGGTGTGCTGCGCCAGAGGGTGTTTGGACTTGGTGGAGAACTGTCATCTTCCAGCTTAGGACGAGGTTGCTGTTTGGAGTTTTGTCACAACAGACTGGGTCCCATTGAACGGAGATCAACTTCCTGACGACTGAGGGAACATACATGAGGATTTGGATTGTTAAACAACGAGATTATTTTGAGGCTACTCACAGCTGGACAGTTTGAGTCGACAACGTGATGGATACAGCGAGTTTACAAGTGAGGTGATTAGTGTTTATTTACAGATAGAACTGAAGGAAACAGGCTGATTCAAGCTACTTGGAAGTTTGAGCGTTGCAGGTTAGTTAATAATAAATACATGCTAATGTTATCTGTAACAAAGAACATTTAAAATTGGTTCATTAAGACAAAGAAAGTCATACTTACGAATTGATTTATGAATTTTATATAATTTGTAAAGGATCTTGATTAGTTGTCTGCACAAGCAATTGCAAATGACATAAATGTCAAATTTATTGAAGTTTTAACATAATTCAAATTACAATTAGATTACTTGATATTTCAGAACCTACCCCTGAGTTGAGATTAGATTAGATTAGATTAGATTACACGACTGCCTTTTGCTGGCATGCGCACGTCAGCCCTTAGGGCTTTTTGTACTGTCGGGAGTTTTCAAGTTAGCAAGCCGACATCCGTGTCTTTTACTAGACTTGCAATGTCCCCTACTAGCTTGTGGTTGTCAATAGAGTTAAGGCTCCAATCGAGTTGGTGTCTTTTACGCTCTAATGCTGGGCATTCAAAGAGGATATGATAGGCTGTTTCATCATCCTCTTGGCATAGTCTGCAAACAGGTTCATCTCTATAGAAATTGATCCTGTGCATAAATTCTCTGAATGCTCCAGTGCCTGTTAGTAGACTGACTACTTGCTTGATTCGAGTTCTGTTCAGTCTCAACAGGGTTTTGGTGGTATGTGGATTCGGAGTTTTTAGCAATCTTTTGCAGTGTGTTACTTGATTGTAGTTTCTCCACCTTAGTTGGTGTGCGGTATTGACCCATTCATTAATGGCTGAGCGGGCTTGGTTTTTCTGAATGCTTAGACCAGGTTCTGGACCGGTCATTGCATTACGGGCTGCTTCTTTTGCGAGCTTGTCCGCCTTTTCGTTTCCTTCAATACCTTGGTGACCTGGGATCCAGCATAATTTTACTGTATTTCCCTGGCTTAAGGTTTGAAGTTTGGATTTGCATTCCTTGACCAGTCTCGATGAAGTACTGAAAGCGTTTAACGCTTTCAATGCTGCCTGACTGTCTGAGAGAATGTATATGTCTCGATTGAGCAGCTTCTTTTCTATGCTGATGTTTGCGCATACGTTAATAGCTTGTACTTCAGCCTGAAAGATGTTACAAAACTTTCCTAGACTGACTTTTTCGTTGGTTCTAGGATTGGTACTGTACACACCGGAACCTGTACCCCCTTCAAACTTAGATCCATCAGTGTAAAAAATGATGTTCTTATTTGTTGGAGTTGGTAGTTGGTCCGGATTCCAACTTGTGTGTACAGTAAAGTTCTTTTCAAAGTCATAGGCTTTGATTATAAGATCAGAACCCATTTCTAATATTGGGTTGTTGATGTGTGACATGATCTTGCCATGTCCTAGATTATTAGCTGTGGTCATCCAGTGACCTGTAATTTGTAATCTGTAGGCTGCCATTCTGGCTTCACCTTCCAAGAAGATGTGCAGAGGTGGCAGATTTAAAATAGCATTCAGTGCTTGTCCTGAGGTGCCTTTAAAGGCTCCAGTGATGCACCGATTAGCTAGATATTGTATTCTGCTGATTTTGTGGATCGCAGTTGCTTGTTTTATTTTGGGCCACCAGGCGATTATTCCATATGAAATTATTGGTCGAACCATGGTTTTGTACAGCCAGAGGGTCAGTTCCGGTTTGAGCCCCCACGTACTACCTATGGCTCTTTTTCCAATAACTAATGTTTGTATGCACCTGGTGATTGTTTTGTCTAAGTGGGAGTTCCAAGTTAGTTTGGAATCGATGGTTAGACCTAAGTACTTAACCTCGTTCTCCCAGTTGACATTTGTCTCAAACAGTTATATTGAAAATTAAGTGCAAAGAATGGAATAGTATTCGTATAGTAATCATTGAAAAAGGCTAGGAAATATTATAATGCAAACAACTTAATGTTGCAGGATAATGAATCAAAGTCCTAATATAAAATGTCTAGAGTGTGGCATTCAATTTAAATAATGGTAGTCAAGAGATAGAAAAATATGTTTTGGGGATTATTAAATAAACAAACTTGAAAACTGAAATGTAAAGTATTTTTCGACTAAAAAACTTTAATATACTCTAGTCCTAATTATCTAAAAACTATTTTGGCATGATAAATGGACTATACATGAAATTTACGTGGTACTGAAGTGAAAATATAACTCGACAATGTAAATGAATTTTACATGGTATAACTACAGGAGTGCAAGTAAATACAAAGATAAAATATAGCAAGAATGGAGGATCAAGATTATTAATTGGAACTATATAATAAAACATCAGTAAGAGTAACGATTTGGATATAATTGATTGGAATTTTAATACAAAGGATTGGCAATTGGACGTTCTTTTGGGAGTGTTGACGCTGCTTGGAGTTTCGGTGTGCTGCGCCAGAGGGTGTTTGGACTTGGTGGAGAACTGTCATCTTCCAGCTTAGGACGAGGTTGCTGTTTGGAGTTTTGTCACAACAGACTGGGTCCCATTGAACGGAGATCAACTTCCTGACGACTGAGGGAACATACATGAGGATTTGGATTGTTAAACAACGAGATTATTTTGAGGCTACTCACAGCTGGACAGTTTGAGTCGACAACGTGATGGATACAGCGAGTTTACAAGTGAGGTGATTAGTGTTTATTTACAGATAGAACTGAAGGAAACAGGCTGATTCAAGCTACTTGGAAGTTTGAGCGTTGCAGGTTAGTTAATAATAAATACATGCTAATGTTATCTGTAACAAAGAACATTTAAAATTGGTTCATTAAGACAAAGAAAGTCATACTTACGAATTGATTTATGAATTTTATATAATTTGTAAAGGATCTTGATTAGTTGTCTGCACAAGCAATTGCAAATGACATAAATGTCAAATTTATTGAAGTTTTAACATAATTCAAATTACAATTAGATTACTTGATATTTCAGAACCTACCCCTGAGTTGAGATACATGCTATTCCTTTTTATTAAGGTTAAAACCATTATTATTAAACGAACATAAGTCTATAATCATAGCAATATTA